>JADRCD010105898.1:0-10098 GCA_019843815.1 Montemys delectorum | reverse complement strand
TCTCTCTCTCTCTCTCTCTCTCTCTCTCTCTCTCTCTCTCTCTCTCTGCCTATAATTGACTCAGGGAAGAGAATTTATCCCAAATCATCAAGAGAGGAGTGATGTATTAGGGAATATCTGATCAGAAAGGAACAGCCTCATTGTTGCGTCCCTGTTTGAGCTGGTTCAGAAGTGCCTGCAGTCATGAAGACACTAGCCCCTGTAGAGAAAGGGATGTGTTTAGGTTGGTGGAGGAGAGAGAACCTGGCTTCTTCAGGACATCTTAAAGTCTTGAAGATAATTAATCTAGTGCTAAGTATTTATTAGAGAAGCTATAATGTTTTCCTTACCTTTTAAGTCATGGGGTTTAAAAATTTGCTTCCTTGTATCACAAACTTCTGGGTAATTTGAAAACTCGTGCCCTGTGTCTTCACACTTGCATGCACACACCGCCCATTTCAAGCTGGACATTTTTACTCTGACTCAAGACCTTCCTCATTTAAATCTTACATTTTTATTGAAAATAATTGGGAATTTTGGAGTTCTCTTACTTCCAATTTGCAGGGAAACTATATTCATACACAAACCCTGACAATTACGCTTTAATAATTGTGTAAAAAATTATATCATGCCTTGTGAATGCTTATTATATGACAGGTTATATGATAGGGAATTTTATGTGATTTATAAGAACTATTAAAAATCCTTAAAATGGTTGTGCAGGGTAGACAATTTTTGTCTCCCTTGTATGTCATAGGAAGTTAAGCGTAGTGTTATTCTCCAAGTTACACAGCAGAGCTTTGATGATAGCAGCCTGGCAGGACTGCAACCCAGGCACTTCCCTTGTAAATGCCCCTCTTCTCTAGTCACCTCTTCTTCAGACCTGCCCATGTTATGTGATTTTTTTTCCCCCTGGGAAAATGTGAACCCATCTGCTCATTCCAGATAGATCGCCAGTGACAGACCAAATTCGAATCATGTGAACCAACTTGTTTATTAAGGTCCCTTACAGAAGCATAGGGGAAGGTTTGCTTGTAGGAGCATGGCTGAGTCAAAGGCAGTCACTTCATGGTAAGACTATCACCAACCTAAATGTTAACTCACAGAAGGTGCATTTCTGAGGCTCCCTGCATGACCTTGAGGCAGAACTGGACAGGTCAGAGAGTCTTCTCTCCTGAGCAGTTGTTTCTGCTTCTCTAACCTTGGGCAGTATTTGCCCAAGGTGGCAGCGACAGGATAGGGGCTTGTGAATCTTGTAAATTTTTGGAGCTTCCTGAGGCTTATCTTTGCTTACTTCTTGGGGCTTATAAGCTTTGTCTTCTTTCTGAGTCTTAAGGAGTCTTCATATGGGATGAAGACAGTTCAGAACAAAGCCTGGCACAAGAGTTCTACACCTGCACCGCCATGTTTCTCAGTGTTTCTCTTCAGGATTTGACTGAAGTGTTTCCTGTCTAGATGATTGCAATGCGGACGGCCACTTACTTCTTCTGTCCCTCTGGTCCTCCTAGTCAGGCCTTTCCACTTTAAAATTGCTAGTAACTTATTATCATCTCTAGTAGCAGTTACAGGGGAGGCAGAAACTATGCAAATGTGGAATTTCTAGTCAGAATGACCCAAGACTCTAAATGACGTATCCAGAAGTCAGGTGCTTCGAGAAGTACTGGCCCTTCAAGAAAGAAGGCATTGGTTGGTTACCAGTTTGTAAGCAAGGACCGCTTGAACAAAATCTGTGTTTCTTTATTGCATCCAGTGTCACCTAAAATCAGTCCCAAAGTTGCTTCACCTTCATGATTACCAGGCACCACTTCTCTGAAGCTTCAGCTACTTGGGCTAAATCCCTGCATCTGTGCCCATGTCACACTCCCTCAAGCAAAGTTGATCATAACTAGGCTTCCTGTAGTCAGTTAACTCAACATTATAAAGTATTACCCTTCACCGAGGATCTATATGCAGCTAATAGTTGTTGAGGGAAGAGGAGACATTTTCATTAGCTATCCATGTTTCTGTAAATAGTACCTCATTCATGCTCCTATAAATACCCATAAACAGAGCAACCAAGTAACTAAACAACAACACATGGAAGTAAAAGGATGAACATATACATAATATATACTATACTATAATAGTATAAAATATAATACAGTACAATTAATATAAAATAAAGCATAATAAATATATTTTCATATTTATGAGAGTGATAACAAAACCCATTATACTGTATAATTAATTCATGCTAATTTTTCTTTTTTAAATTGAAATTAGATTTTCCACATTTGTAAAACAAATTACTAAAGTATAAATCATACATTGAATCCCACACATTAATATTGGGAGACTTCAACACTCCACTCTCACCAATGGAAAAGTCATCAACTGTCATGAAACCAAACAGAAATAATGGATCTAAAAGATATTTACATTACATTTCACCCAAACACAGAAGTATGTACCATCTTCTTAGAACTTCTGGGAACCTTCACTGAAATTGAACATATACTATATCACAAAGCAATTCCTAACAGATACAAGAAAATCGAAATACCCTCTCTCCTCCTGTATCTTATTAGGCCACCATGGATTAAAGCTGGATCTCAACAATAACAGAAACAACAAAACATACAAACAAATGGAAACTTAACACCTCTCCAGTCAATGACCACTGACTGGGTCATGGAAGAAATAAGGAAAGAAATTAAAGACTTTCTAGAATTCAATGAAAATCAATGCACAAACTTACGGGATACAATGATAGTGATGATAAGAAGAAAGTTCATAGCACTAAGTGCCTTCATAAAGAAGTTAGTGAGATATCATACTAGTGAATTAACACCATGACTGAAAATTCTAGATTATGACAGTAGCATAGCATGGCTGTCCTCTGAGAAAGTCCACCAGCAGTGACTGAGACAGATGCAGATACTTACATTCATCCATTGGACTGAGGTTGGGAATCCTTATGGAAGAGTTAGGGGAAAGATTAAAGGAAGTAAGGAAGATTGTAACCCCATAGGAAGAACAACAGTATCAACTAACCTGGACCCCTCAGAGCTCCCAGAGACTAAGCCATCAACCAAAGAGCATACATGAGCTGGTCTGTGGCCCCCTGGCACATATGAAGCAGAAGACTCCCTTGTCTGGCCTCAGTGGGAAATATGACTAATCCTGTAGAGACTTGATGCTCCAGGAATAGAGGAAGCAGGGGTGTAGGGGTATAGGGTGGGATGGACAGCACCCTCTCAAAGGGATGGCATGAAGAACTCTTGAAGGAGAGACAGAGAAGGAGAACAACATTTGTAATGTAAATAAAACAACTAATAATTATAAAAAGGAAGCAAACATATCAAAAAGGAGTAGATAGGAGGAAATATCAAACTCAGAGCTGAAATCAATAAAATAGAAACAAAGAGAACAACATAAAGAATCAATGAAACAAAGAGTTGGTTCTTTCAGAAAATCGACAGAATAGACAAACCCTTAGACAAACTAACTAAAAGACAGAGAGCCAATATCCAAATTAACAAAATCCAAAATGAAAAGACAGACATAATAACAGACATGGAGGAAATCCATAGAATCATTAGGTCTTACTTTAAAAGTCTGTACTTCACAAAATTGGAAAATCTAAATGATGTGGACAATTTTCTTTATAGATACCACTTATCAACATTAAATCAAGATTAAGTAAACTATTTAAATAGCCCTATAATCCCTAAAGAAATAGAAACAGTCATTAAAAGTCTCCCTACAAAAAACAAAAACAAAAAAAAAGCCCAGAGCCAGGTTGTTTCAATGTAGAATTCCACCAGACTTTCAAAGAAGAGCTAATACCAATGCTCTTCAAATTACGCCACAAACTAGAAACAGAAGGAGCACTGACAAATACATTTTGTGAGACCATAGTCGCCCTCATATGTAAACCACACAAAGACTGAACCAAGAAATAGAACTTCAAACCAGTTTCCCTTAAGAATATTAATGCCAGGTATTCCTGAGTACATGGTCTCCAATGAAGGAGTTAGAGAAAGGATCTATGGAGCTGAAGGGTTTGCAGTCCCTTAGGACGAACAACAATATGAACTAACTAGTACTCTCAGAGCTCCCAGGGACCCAACCACCAATCAAGGAGTACACATGGTGGGACTGAATGTTCTGGCAGCATGTGTATAGTAGAGGATCGCAAATTTGATCATCAATAGGAGGAGAGGACCTCAGCCCTGTGAAGGTTCTGTGCCCCAGTGTAGGGGAATGCCAGGGCCAATAAGTGGGAGAGGGTGGGGTGGCAGGCATGGGGAGGGGGGAGGCAACAGGGGTTTGTTCTTGTTGTTTTTGTTTGTTTGTTGTTTGTTTGTTTTTTTGGAGGGGAAACTGGGAAAGGAGAAATTTACATGTAAATAAAGAAAATATCAAAAAAAAAAAAAGAAATCACACTTCTTTTGACCAATAAAAACTATATAGTCAATAGATGGAAAAAAAGAATATTAATGCAAAAATACTCAATAAAATACATGAAAGCTGAATCCAAGAACACGTAAAAGACATTATCTACCATGATGAAGTAGGCTTCATCCCAGAAATACAGGTTGGACATACAAAAAAATCTGTCAAATAATCTACCATATAAACAAATTGAAAGTTAAAAAAACCACACAATCATCTCATTAGATACTGAAAAAGCCTTTGATAAAATTCAACACCCCTTTATAATAAAAGTCTTGGTGAAATCAGGGACAAATAAAGACAAAACAATAAAGTCAATATGCAGCAAGCTGATATCCAACATTGAAGTAAGTGGAGAGAAACTTAAAGTAATTCAGCTAAAATATGGGACAAGACAAGGCTGTCCACTCTCTCTGTATCTACTCAATATAGTGCTTGAAGTTTTAGCTAGAGCAACAAGACAACTAAAGAAGATCAACGAGAGACAAAATTAGAATGGAGAAATCAAAGTATTACTATTCACAGATGATATGATAGTATACATACATGATCCCCAAAATTCTACCAGGGAACTCCTACAGCTCATAAACACTTTCAGCAAAGTGGCTGGATGCAAAACTAACTCAAAAAATCAGTAGCCCTCTTATATACAAATGGCAAAGGGACTGAGAAAGAAACCAGGGAAACAACACCTTTTACAATAGCCACAAACAATGTAAAATATTTTGGTATAACTCTAACCAAGCAGGTGAAAAACCTTTATGACAAGAACTTCAAATCTCTGAAGAAAGAAATTGAAGAAGATGAAAAGATCTCCTATGCTCATAGATCAGTAAGATTAACACACTAAAAATGGTAAGCCTTCCTAAAGCAATCTGCAGATTCAATAGAATTCTCATCAAAATTCCAACACAATCCTTTATAGACCCTGAAAGAAAAAATATTCAACCTCATATGGAATATAAAGAAAAATAAGGATAGCTAAAATAATCTAGTACAATAAAAGAATCTCTGGAGGTATCACTATGCCTGATTGTGAACTGTACTACAGAGCAATAACAATAAAAACGGCATGGTACTGGCATAAAAACAGACAGGTTGATCATTGCAATTGAATCAAAGACCCAGAAGTAAATCCACACACTCACAGATACTTGATTTTTGACAAAGAAGGCAAAACCACACAATGGAAAAATGAAAGCATCTTTATCAAATGGTGTTGGTCTAACTGGATGTCTGCATGTAGAAGAATGCAAAAAGACCCATACCTAGACAAAACTGTACTCCGAGTGGATTAAAGACTTCAACATAAAACTGGGTACACTAAATCACATTGAAGAGAAAGTGGGAAATAGCCTTGAACACTTTGACTGAGGAGACAACTTCCCGAATAGAAACCATCAGCTAATAAATGGGACCTCATGAAACTGAAAAGCTTCTGTAAGTCAAAGGGCACTGTCAATAGGATGAAATAACAACCTACAGATTGGGACAAGATCTTCACTAATCCTAACATCTGAGAAAGGGCTAATATCCAAAATATATAAAGAACTCAAGAAACTAGACATCAACAATCCAAATAAACCAATTAAAAAGTCTATCATAGCCTTAAGGAAATGTTCCAAGACCTTGGTCATCAGGGAAGTGCAATATTATCTCATCAGAATGGCCAAGATAAAAACTCAAGTGACAGCATATCCTGGCGAAGATGTCGAGCAAGGGGAACACTCCTTCATTGCTAGTGGAAGTGCAAAGTTGTACAAACTACTCAGGAAATCAATCAGGTGGTTTCTCAGAAAATAGGGAATAAATAGTTCTACCTGAAGACCCAGCTATATCACTCCTGGGTAAATATCCAAAAGTTCCAAAAGATGCTCTACCATACCACAAGGACACGTGCTCCACTATGTTTATAGCAGCTTTGTTAGTAACATCCAGAAACTGGAAACAACCCAGATCCCCTCAACTAAAGAATGGATAAGGAATGTGTCATTAATTTACACAATGGAACACTATTCAGTTATTAAGGTCATTATGAATTTTGCAGAGAAAAGGAAATATCATCCCGAGTGACGTGTTACCAAGACCCAAAAGCACATGTATGGTATGTACTCACTTATATGTGTGGATATTAGCCATAAAATACAGAATACACATGCTATATAATCCACAGACCCAAAGAAGCTAAACAAAAGGAATGCCCAAATGAGGAAGCTTGAATCTCACTTAGAAGGGGCAATAAAATAGTCATAGGAGGCAGAGGGAAGGAGAGAACTAGATTGGAGAGGAGATGGGGAGAAGAATGGGGGGCTACGATCAGGGGTGGGAAGAGACAAGAGAGAGGACCAGAGGACCAGGAAAATGAATGGACACAAGAGTCCAAAGAATGGATAAAGCAAATGTACATTATACAATGGAGTATTACTTAGCCATTAAAAATAATGACATGAAATGTGCAGGCAAATAGGTGGAACTCGAAAAGATAATCCTGAGGTGAGGTAATTCAAATCTAGAGAGACAAATATGATATGTACTTACTTATAAGTGGATATAAGTCATAAAGTACAGGAAAACCATAATACAAACTACAGACACAGAAGCTAAGCCATAAGGAGAGCCCAAGGTGGGACACTTGAATGGAGAAGTGGAAATGGATTAGAGATGGGGAGCAGAAAGGATTGATGTAGGGACTGGTTAGGAGAGGAGGTAGGGGTGGGGACAGGAGGGATGAGATAGGGACAGATGGAGCAAGAGAGTACTGAGAGAGACCACTGGATTGGGAGAGCATCTTTAGAATACGATAAAAACCTAGGACAATGGAAACTTTCAGGAATCTCCTCACAGTGGGAGTTACGAAGCATGAGTCAGCCAATCAGCCATGTCCTGCATCCAGGCAAGACTTCCAGTGGAGGGATCTAGCCACAAAATCTTAAATCTACAATTTGTACTGCCTACAGAATGTGGAAGGGCAAAGTGTGGAACAAATTTTGAAAGACGAGACAACTAATGACTGGCCCACCTTGAGAACCGTGCTGTGTGAGAGAGCCCACCCCTGACACTAATAATGGTATATTCTGCTTTATTTGCAGACAGGAGCCTAGCGTAACTGTCATCAGAGAGGCTTCATCCAGCAGCTGATGGAAACTGATTCAGAGGCCCACAGTCAAACATTAAGTGGAGCTTGAGGAATCCTGTGGAAGAGGGGGAAGAAGGACTGAAGGAGCTAAAGGGACCAAGGACACCCCACAAGAAATCTTATGGAATCAACTAACCTGAGGCCATGGAGGCTCACAGAGACTGAACCACAAACTGAGAGCATGCATGGGATGAACCTAGGCCCTCTGCACAGATATAGCAGTTGTACAGTTGGGTCTTCCTGTGGGACTCCTAACAGTGGGAGCAGCAGCTATATCTGACTTTCTTACCTGATTTTGGATCCCTTTCCCCTAACTGGGCTGCCTTGTCTGGCCTCAGTGGAGGAGGAGGAGGCTAGCCCTAGAGAAGAGCATGCTCCTAGTCTCACAGGAACTTGATATCCCAAGGATACTTTATATCCATAGCAGGACTCCCCTTTTCTCAGGAGAAGGGGAGGTGAGTGCATGTTAGGGAGGGAAGAGGAGGAGGAGGAACTGGAAGAAAGGTAGGAGCTGAAGCTGGGATCAGAAAGTAAAGAAAATTAATAACTTAACTAATGAAAAAATTAAAAAATTACCAAGTGCCGGGCGGTGGTGGCTCGCCTATAATCCCAGCACTTGAGAGTTCGAGGCCAGCCTAGTCTACAGAGTGAGTTCCAGGACAGCTAGAACTACACAGAGAAACGCTGTCTCGAAAAACCAAAAAAAAAAAACAAACAAACAAACAAACAAACAAACAAAAAAAAAACCAAAAATTACCAAATCCTGAAAATAGACTTTCTTTTATACAATATATTCTGAATACGGTCCCTTCTTCTAGCTCCTCTGAAATCCACCCCAATTTTCCACCCACACTAATCAACAACATTTTTTTTGTCCTTCTCCCTAAAAAACAGGCATTTATAAAAGAATAATAATGTGAAGTAGGATAAAATAAAAAAAGAGAATAAAGCAAAACAGACAAAAGCCAAAAAGCCACAGAAAGAACACAAGAAACACATGTTATGTGTTAACGTATTAACACATATGTTAATTTTTAAAGACCCTGAGTTTTTGAATATTAATTTTTTTTTTACCTGTAGCAAACACTTGTAATAACATGGCATGCAAATTGTGAGGGTCCTACAGTAATGAAAAATGTATAGTATGCAAGCAAATTCAATATGTAGTTGATACAATCGGACATATAGAGAGGAAGTAGAGAGGACTTTGCAGTTAGTTAAAGTGGGCTATTGTGATTATTATTTACTTTTCTCCTTTTTTCTATATCTCTTGGTATAAACTTTAATTATAGCTCTTCAAATAAAACACTAACAAGTCACAAAAAAAAAGCTCCCAACCACAATCCAGGATTTTTGTCTAAGTAATGAGCTCCACACAACGTCCCTACTTATATAGAAAGGCTCTTTAGAAATAGTGCCCAGTGTCTGAAGAGGCAACGGTACGCTGTAATTTTAGTGTTGGGTGTGAGGCAGAGCAAGAAAAGGTCTGAACTAAAGATCTCTTTCCCCGTGCCTTCATCGTAATTCGAGAGCTTATCATCATCCTAGTATGTTTTATTAAAAAGTATTTTAAGTTCTATATATTTGCGTGTCTGCGTTTGTCTCTGTGTAGGTTTGTGACTGTGAATGCCGGGGCCTGTAGTGAACAGAAGCATCAGGAGCCCTGAGGCTGGACTTACAGACGGATTGAGCCATCCTACGTTAGTTCTGGGACGGGAACTTTGGTCTCCTACAAGA
This sequence comes from Montemys delectorum, assembly GCA_019843815.1. Taxonomy (NCBI): domain Eukaryota; kingdom Metazoa; phylum Chordata; class Mammalia; order Rodentia; family Muridae; genus Montemys; species Montemys delectorum. The sequence continues at coordinate 809 of JADRCD010105898.1, read as the reverse complement.
GCAGTACATGGCTCTTAAACCCCGAGCCATTTACAGACCCCTGCTACAATTACTTCTTAAGTTTTCTTAATGAACATATGTATTCATCCATTTATTCTTCCACTTGGTTAGCCTCTGTTGAGGCAGCTGTAGTACGCTTGAAGCTCTGTTAAGGTAAAGAATAGGCAAGAGTTACCTGTACTTAAGGAGTCTGCACCCTGATGTAGTAGTTCATTTATTGGGCAGTTACTATGCACTGGCACTGTTTAGCCATGTGACAAGTGCTACCAACATGATTTAATTTAGTCTTCACGGGAAGCTCATGACACAGGAACCCTCATGCCCACATGGTAGATGAGGACTGGGAAACTCAGAAATTTAAACCATTTTGTCAAAAGTTCTGAGTAGAGGGGCCAGGTTTGGCTACTGTGGTTATTTTTCTGGTCGACCATGTGTGATCACCTTCTCTCCATCTGTTGAGGGAAGGTGTTTATGGCTTGGCCATAAAGCTGATTCCAGACCTGTGAGAGGAGAGCAGAAGGAATGCCCTTTCTGAACAGGAGCTTGAAGACCAATTTGTCATTTATACTGCTCCCTGCTGTGGCGATAGTTCTAGGTTAAGACTGGGTTCTAGAGAGAAGATGCAGTAGTCATGGCAATAACCCATCTACAGTGGGCTATAGAGAGAATGAGTGAGTGACAGGTGAACTATTGCTGTTGTTAGATCCAACTATTCTGGGGTAATTTGTTACTCAACATGACTTTTTGATTAAAGCTTTAAGCCATGATGGCAGAGGCCTGTCTGTCTGTCTGTCTGTCTGTCTGTCTGT
>JADRCD010105890.1:0-10317 GCA_019843815.1 Montemys delectorum | reverse complement strand
CACACACACACACACACACACACACACACACACACACACACACACACGAAACAGAGACCCACAGTCAAACATTAGGTACATTAGGTAGAGAGCTCCAGAAGTCTTGTGGAAGATGGGATAAAGAACTGAGCAAGCCAGAATGGTTCAAGACACCTCAAGAAGACCTACAGAGTCAACTAACATGGACCCAGGGAGGCTCACAGAGACTGAGACACCAACTAAGGAGCAGGCATGAGCTGGACCTAGACCCCTTCCACATTAGTAGCAGATGATCAGCTTGGTTTTCATGTGGGAAACCTCATAAGTGGAATGGGGACAGTCTGTCTTCATCTCTGTTCTCTGCCACTGAATCCCCTTTCCCCTGTCTGGACTGTGTGGTTGGGCCTCAGTGGGAGAGGCTATGCCTAGTCCTGCTAGAACTAGATGGCCAAGTGTGAGGTGGTAATCAAGGAGATCCTCTCCTTCTCTAAGGAGAAGGGCAGGGGGCAATGGGGGAAGGGATTTGTAAGGAGGAATTGGGAAAAGAAGAGGGAGGGGGCTGGGATTGGAATGTAATGAGTGACTGAATGAATGAATGGATGAATGAATGTAAAAGTAAAAGAAAATAATTAGATAGAACCTATTTAAGTCTAAAGAAATCTTATGAAGGGAAACCTAAGGTGATTCTTCTGACTGTCAACTTTAGGATATGGTCTAGGGTAACCTAAAGGAAACCATGGAAAAGTCACTGGGCAGAAGAGGAAGTTGTGGACTCTGTGATGATGTGCTAAGGGTATAGGTTGAAGGATGTTGTCACTATGGGCGACTGGAAAGGAACAGGCTGACCAACAGAATACTGACTGTCTTAATGTCCTTCTACTTATCTAACCATTTATGAAAATTCACTGCATTTCATTAAAATCTATAGGTCTATCTAGTCAATCAAAAATGTGTTCCTATTATTCTACTTAAAGACACTCTACTGGAATAAGAGAACTGGCTCAGTAGTTCAGGACATTTACTATTCTCCCAGAGGACCTGAGTTCAGCTTCCACTACCCAAGTGAGATGGCTCACAACCACCTGTAATGAACGCTCCAGAGAATCTCACAGTCTGACAACCGCTTCTAGTCTCCACAACACCTGAACTTAGGTGCACCCACCCACACATGTACACACACATGTGCACATACATGTAGATAACAATTAAAACTCTAAAGCTATTGTAACATACTGGGTTCAGATGTTTGTGTCAGAATAGTTATCAATATTCTAGAAATGTGCAGAAATTATTCATCAAATACTCATTTGGGAATTAAATCTATGACGGGCAAGAGACCAGGGCTTACTCCAAGGCAAGATTATCACAGAAAAAAATGCAAAACTTAAAAAAAAATGATGATTGAGATTCCAGCAAGTTTATATTTCTAAACCTGAAATAGCCCATGTAGCTCTTTACAGGTGAGTGTATTTCTGAACAACAAATAAGTACTAATGTCATCTGAAATCATCCACACTGGCATGGACAGTGCTAGAGAGAAAACAAAGGCAATATTGCCTCTAAGAAAATGAACAAGAACAAAGGATAAATAAACAAACTCTATAAGTATAAAATAGACTAAGTTTAGACTATTCACTTCAAGACCATGAGTTACATTGAATGCCTATCTTCTCTATCAAATATGGTGTCTACTTTTACTTTTAACAAGTAACATATAGGATAAAGAATCAGAAGCTTATGATATGCTTAATTCTTAGCAGCACTTTCTGCTTAATCATAAAGGCCATATTTTGTGACCCACATATGCCTATAACGCAGCAGCTTGGTGGCTACCAGCATAGTTGGTAAAAAAGGTTATCTACTAGTTCACAGAGAGATCCTGTCTGAAAGGAACACAGGAGAAATGATAGAAGACATCATTTGGTACACACACACACACACACACACACACACACACACACTACACACACACACCGGCAGGCACACATGCACATACATGTGCACATACACAACACATTCATAACTCACACACATGCCGTCATCCATGCATGCATATGTGGAAGCAGAGATTGACTCTGAGTTCCTTCTTCTGTAACTCTGCATCACATTTTAAATGGCAGATACTTCTACTGAGTCTATAGATTCCTATTTTGTCAAAAAAAGAAAGTATGCCAGCAAACCTGTGTGATCCAGTGCTGGGGTTACAGATGCATCCGGCCATACCCAGATGTGTTATAGGTATGCATACTCAAAACTGAAGGTCTCATGCTTATACAGAAAACGCTTCACTGACTGAAACATCTCTCCATCCAGTCTTCCTGAGTCACTGATACCTCTTCTTCTTTTTATCAAACTTTAGAAGAGACTCAGTCTATGACAAAGATTCAGGTAGGGAAAAAAAAAAAGACAACATCGATGTGGAACTCTATTAAAGAAAACCTGAGGGAACATTAGGAACAAAACTGACACAGGACCTTTAAAAACAGAGGCATTCCCCTTTTGGGCGAGGCCAATAAAGATCTCATCTTGTTATTTCAACATAAAACAAATTGGAATGTACTTGGATCAGTCACCTAGGAGTACAGAGCGAAGTGAAGTCCAAATGTCAAACACTGCCACTGTGAAGCTGACCTAAGACTGCACCTCCAGTAATCAAAATTGAGATGCTAAAACAGACAAACGAAAGAGCGAGATGTGGCTTTTAGCAGAATTGATGGCTTCGATTTAAGTCAGTACAAGTAGAAGAAATGGAAAAAAGCAACTACACTTTATTGAGTTGAACTAGGCCTCAAAAGCAGTTTTGAGAAGCTACACAATATCCATGAAAACAAACATGAAAACCCTTAAGGAAGCTGGATTCTGTCCTGTAGGCTAAATTTGAGAGACAGATATCACTTAGATTTAAGCAGTGAGCAGTTCTCACAAGGACAGATGCAATTCTACCCCTATTCGTCTATGTCAACCTGTATTTATTCATATGTTATTAGATTTACTACTTAAATGATAGACTATTTCAAGTAAACACTGTACTTTTAACCTTTTAATGGGGGGGGTAACTGTGTTTTGTTCACTCACATGTATCAGTACATATAAGGCTGATACATCTCTTATCTCAAAAAGCCTTTGAATGAGATGAGGGTTTGTTTCTGCACATTATACTGGCAGACAGACACTTTTCTCAAACAGAGTGAAACTGGATACAAGAAGATTTGAAATGACTGCTCTTGAGGATGAGAGACAGTGCTTGCAGGAAAAAGCCAGACATGGTGAAATGAGAAGGAAGGAAATATAAAGGATTGTAAAAGAAAGGGAATAGAAGAGGAAGGGTGAAGGGAATAGTGAGGTTTTTGCCTGTTTATATCTAGAGTAGGTATATAATTAATCAATATTAATCAAGGATGAAGACAGTTTTGAGAAGAAGCAGAAGATGGATGATAGGGGTGATACGTGGGATGTATGTGTAGGCCATATGGGGACTTCCCATGTCCTTCCCAATTACTCTTAACCTTATTCCTTTAAGACAGGCCCTCTCAGTGAACCCAGAGCTAAGTTGGCAGCCAGCATCCCTACCAATCCTCCTGTTTCTCTCCATCTTACATAGCACTCAGGCTTTAGGCAGTAAGTAGCCATTTCCTGGTTTTATACATGGATGCAAGGAATTCTAACGCTGATTCTCAGACTCACACAGCAAGTACTCTTACCAACTAAACTATCTTCCCAGCTGATAGCCACCAGTGGTTTCACGTCTTATAAGTACCAGCATCTGATAGTTATTTTCTGCAATTTCTATCAATCCAATGCTTTTTATTCCTTTATAATTAAGTTGATATTTCCTTCTTAAGTGTATGTTTCTATAGTAATTCCTTCTAGATTATGTATATAAGATGCATTTGGCTTTATTGCTATGACTGAAAATAAGTTTTGTTCTTAACATTCTTAGCAGTTTTCAAAAGAAAATGTGCAGCCAACTTCCAGAGATCCTGAGTTTGTTGCCTTTACTGGTTCTTGATTTATTGACTTGCCTGCTGTCCATAGTCAGTTCTGTCTTCTGCAGTGGTGGAAATAAAAAAAGGGGAAAGGCATGGAGAGAAGAAACATTTGTGTTTAAATCCCAGCATTAAGGTGCTTGATAAATCTTCCTGAACCTCAGTTTCTCTGTCTAGAATAATCTATTCCTTATCATGCCTTCTGCTGCAAAAAAAGGAAGAAGAAAGAGAGAAAGAATGAAGGAAAGAAAGAAAGGAAGGAAGGAAGAAAGAGAGAGAAATAAACAAAGAAAAATGGAAAGAAATGGGAAGGAGAAGAAAGAACGAGGAGAAACTTTGTCATAGTTTTTCATAGCTGCTTATCTGTTGGGTACATTAATTATGAGGTTTGTAATGAGAGACTTCTTGCTTATATAAATATGATGAAAAGTTCATGAACAACAACAAAGAGCAGAGAACTACAAAAAATACTGAGATGGAATTTTTTGTGTTATTTTTTAATGTAGAGGTAAGACTAAGAGTATAAATTGTCCAGTATACTTCTATTAGAATTCAAATGTAGTTCAACAAACTAAAATCTTGATTGGGAACTGAAGAGGTGTTGAATGTGAAGAAAGTAAAGTTGGCAGTAGTTCTGCAGGGTCTGGAGTTTTTCAATTGACTCCTTATCTAATAAACCAGCAACAAGGCTAAATTAGAGCTAGTGACAATTGTAAAATGCATAAAGCCCAAGATTCAGTTCCTAGCACAACACACATACAATTAGCAGTATGTTTTCAAAGAATCCTTTTCTTTGGACTTTGAAAGATTTTCCAATATTTCCTAATCAGCATTGATAAAAAAAGAAAACAGAGAAAGTTATAGCCTATCGTTGTGTGCTTGACACACACACACGCACACACACACACACACACATATACAAACACATTCATACACACACACACACACACACACACACACACATACACACACACACAAACTTCCACAGAATAGGCATCTCTGGATCTTAGTGAGCAAGCTAAATTGGAAATGCTGAGGATCCTGTACATAAAGGAACAATTATAGATTCTGACAGCCATTGACAGAGTAAAAGAAAGTTATGAATTGGGGAAGGAATAGAGAAACAGCAGCCACAGAGATAGGGAAAATGAACAAAAACATCAAACTTGATTACAACAGACTAATAGTTCCTATCAAGGTGATGGGAGGAGTTCCAGAGTCTGCTTTGGGGATCTGAATTGAGCTTTTATAGGAGGACATCCCTGTGGCTGACTTCTGCTCCTTTATTGGTCCTGCCTGGGTTATCTCAGTTGGATAGCCTGGTTTCTCCCAGAATGGCATTTTTCAACCAGTTGCAATGCCCTGTAACACATTTTGACCTAGGTTTCTAGAGGATTAGAGTCCACAAATGTGATAACAGCATGGAAGTATGTGTCAGACACAGCAGCACAAGCAGGCAGCTCATAGCTCACATTTTGAACTGTAACTATGATACATAGAGAGAAAACTAGAAGTAGGCAGGGCTTTTTTTACTCTACTTTGACCCTAGTGACTTACTTCCTCAAGCAAGGGACACACTTCCTAAACCTCCCCACAAAACACCTTCAACTGATGACCATGTATGTGTTCAGATATCTGAGATTAAAGGAGATATTTCCCATTCAAGCTACCACAACTACATCTTATGTAGCAAGGAAACTTGCTGAGAAATGCACAAGTTACCACACAAAGTTGTAATTAAAAAGAATAATTAGAACCTTCAAAGTTGTAAGATACTGTACATCAGGGAAAAGATAGTACCAAAGAAATACTGAGTGAGTGATGAATTGTTCAGAAATCTTCTACTTATTCTGTGAGTATTCTGTTTTCTTTTAACTCCTGGTCCCTCTTGACATAAGCTACTTGCACCTGGATTATGTATTCTGGTTGCTGCTGTCTCAAATGATGACATTGTCCAGGCAAAGAGGGTGACTCAGTCATGACTCTCAATCAGCACATCGTTCATTGTAATTTGTGTTGCAGGGGTTAGTGGTTTGCTTCCTTGGTTAAGTTTGCCTAGTGCAGACCAGTTTACGCTCCCCAAATATGAACAGTGTAAGAAGAAAAGCAAATTAATAACATGTGTTTATAAAAGCCTGAAGACCAGTAAACAAGTGAGATATAAATGGAATTCCAGTATGGGAGCCTCTTTTAATTTAAACTTAATGAAGTTAATACTATTTGAATGGTGACTTTACAAAATATCTTTCTCCATCCATACTTTTTTTTCAATTTGATGTGTGTTCTTCATAAAAACACTTTAATCTAAGAGGAGTTCTAACTTTTGAAAGAAGGTTAATCAATTAGCTAGGCTATGCTAATTAGTTTAATTTAAATTAGTTGCTTATCGTACATTTTGCTCTAGCTGCAATCTTTGAAACTGAGGTAAATATTGATGCTGCAAGAGAATTCTTTGCTCCCTAATTACCAGAGAGACAGGACAATGAAATCTGATTGCTTTTATTGTGTTTATTTTATATAATGGCAAATTATGTTAACATTTACTTTAATGGAAATTAATCTCTATAAGAGGATAAAATACTTATATTGTATATTATGAATTTTAAATATATGTAGTTTATTGTATATATGCATACACATTTTATGTCACATATACAATGATTTATACTATTTTAAAAATGGATTGCAAAATAATTTTTAAAACATTGTAATGTATGACTATATGCTTAGATGTTTGTAAATAACTAATAATTGAATACTTACAAATCATTTTATGTATTGAGAATGGGCCATTTCCTACTCTAAAATAGTTCATTTCATATATATATATATATATATACATATATACATATATATGTGTGTATATACATATACATACACACATATATATTTGTATATATTAGCTGTATATAATAGGTGCTTTTCAGTGTGTGCTTTACCGTAGGAAACTCCACTTAAAATTATCTTTGATTTTATTTGGGAGAAGAAGGCCGACTATAATCCTTGCATCAACCTGTGGGTCTTATGCTTTTGGGGGTCAAAAAACCCTTTTATCACAGGGATAGCTTAAGACTACCAGGAAACAGATATTTTCATTATGGTACATAATAGTAGCACATTTGTAGTTATGAAGAAGAAATGAAAATAATATTATTGTTGTGGGGTTCATCATTTAAACAGATTGTTTACAAATTACAGTATTACAAAGGTTGAGAATGACTGCCTTGAATGAATTTAAAAATTGGCATCATTTATCAGGCATCCCCCAAGGAATGCAAACTGATAAAAGAATTAGTCCTTGAAAAAAAAAGGCAGTACCCTATAAATATATTGGGGATAATTGAAACAGTGGAGCACATGGATATATTAAAAGCTTATCAGGGGAACAAAGGCCAATCATATATCCAGCATGCACGAACATGGAAAGAGTATAAGTTCCTAAGCTGGACCCCATAAGTTGATGAACCCAGCATTGCAATGCCAGAGCACCACACCAACCTGTTGTCTGATAGCTGGTGCCTACGTCTAGGGCTAAGAAACACATTTGCTGCCCTTGGAAGGTGAACTCAGCTGGGTCCCTTGCATTTGGCAAGGCCTACATGCCTTCCCATCCACTTGTTCACACCTGTATACCTATACCTGATTCTACCTTTCACCTTGTAGCAAAACTCAGCAGGTCTACTCTCATCTGATCCAGAAGTGGCTCCCTCCTAGCACTGGTCTGGCTCATTATCTTATCAGTTAAGATTTACTATCAGTCAACTTCAAGAGCTTTTTAGAGTCTGCTGAGCTGATTAAATTTGTAAAGCATATCTACATGTATATATGTATATAAATTTATGTACATATACAAAGATGTATTTATATGTGTATATATGTAAATATATGCATATATATATACTGTGTGATATATGATTGAGAGTTAATATTAGTAATTTAGTAACTGAGATTAGAATTAAAGAACCTACGTTTACCTTGCACAGACTGCTGAGGTAGTCAGGATTATAAGATAAATTGCTATTATTGACACTGCTGCACCTTGTGAGTTCATTGTTATTTAATAACTTTTGGTATTATGAGAAGACACAAACTTATCAAGTATTTTCCTGGCACAGCATGTTCATGATATTTGTATTAATTACCTTTGTGTTGCTATTGTAATATACCATGAGCAGAAACAACTATAGAAGAAAGAATTTATTTGGGTTTAGGGTTCCTGAGGGAAAGTCCACGAGGTTGGGGGAAGGCAGGGCAGTAGTTAATAGGCCCAGTGATGGAAGAAGGAAGCTGAGAGATCAGATCTTGAACTAAAACCATGAAGTAGAGTGTAGACTGTAAGTGTGACAAAGCAAACCCCAAAGTCTCCACTCAATGCCATGCTTTCTCCAGCAAGGCTAAATTCCTAACAGTTGAGCTCTCAATAGCTCCAATAAACGGGAACCCAGTGTTCAAATAATTGAAACCATGTAGGGATATTTCAAATTTGATTCACAACAACTTGTACGGTAATATATCTCTGAAACCTGACACAAATAAATTGCAAAGTCAACAATAGAATAAGTGAAGAAAACAAAGAGTATGTCCCAAAGGATGGAAAGGCCAGATCTGAAGATGCTTTACCACAAACAATAAGACTATCATACAACCATGGCTGAATAAAGGCAGGGCTGAAGTATTTCATAGATGACAATAATTAATAGTCAATGTATTTGTTCAGAATATATATAAGCCCTGCTTCAAGTTTTAACACATTTATTTCCTTGAAATTATTTCTCAGTTGGAAGAAAAATTAATGAATGAATGATTAATAATTTGAAAATTGATATGGTATCCAATTGCTAAAATGAAAAGGTGAGATAATGAATATTTCTCCCACAAATTGAAAAGAATAATAAAGCTCGTCTTATGGATTTTATTACCTTTTATTTAATGTGAATTTGTATTAAGTTGGTGGAGTCTTTCTGAATTTGTTAGAGTTCTCTAGAGGAACAGAACCATTTATATATAAATGGTTAAATATATAAGTACAAATGGTTATATATATGTGGCAAGGAATAGACTTGTCAGTGAGAGCAAGCAGGCAAAGAGGGAATATCCTTCCTCTAATTCCAGCCGAAGGTATGGCCCAGATTAAAGGAAGATCTTCCTACTTTCAAAGATATGAATTAAATATGTATCTTCCTGCCTGAAAAGATCTACCAAAAGAATGTCTTCCCACTTTGAATGGTTTAATTAAGAAAAAAAAATTTCTCACAGGTATACCCAGCTGCTTGAGTTTTAGTTAATTCCAGATGTTGATTGTCAAGTTGAGAACAAAGAATAGTTATCACACCATATTTGTTTCTTTGTTTCAGTACTAAACACAAAACCTTGTACATGGTATCACTCTATTACTTAGTCCCTATTCCCCAGCTCTGAAGGAACTTTTATTTATTTGTTAATCTATAGGTAAATCTAGAATTGTTTTTCCAAAATCACTGATTTATTTAGGCTAGGTTGCTATCAATTTTCTGACTGATTTAAAATTCTGTTAAAGACCTCAATATTCAACTTCTTGTTTTTCATTTTTCTTTTTTTTTTTGTTGTTGTTGTCAAAGTATTTTTTTTATATTAGATATTTTCTTTATTTACATGTAAATTTTTCCGTTCCCAGGTTCCCCTCCAAAAAACAAACAAACAAACAAAAATAACAAGAACAAACCCCTTTTGCCTCCCCCCTCCCCATGCCTGCCACCCCACCCTCTCCCATTTATTGGCTCTGGCATTCCCCTACACTGGGGCACAAAACCTTCACAAGGCCGAGGTCCCTTCCTCCTATTGAAGATCGAATTTTCAATCTTCTGCTATACACATGCTGCCAGAACATTCAGTCCCACCCTGTATAGTCCTTGATTGGTGATTGGGTCTCTGGGAGCTCTGAGGGTACTAGTTAGTAATTGTCGTTCATCCTAAGGGGCTGCAAACCCTTCAGCTCCATAGAACCTTTCTCTAACTCCTACATTGGGGACCATGTACTCATATCAATGAATGACTGTGAGCCTCTACATCTGTATTAGTCAGGTATTGTCAGAGCCTCTCAGGAGATAGCTATATGCTTGTCCTTCTTCAGTCTCTGCTCCATAGTTAATCTCTGCCACTCCTTCTGTGGGTATTTGATTTCCCTTTTTAAAAAGGAATGAAATGTCCACCTTTTGGTCTTCCTTCTTCTTAGGTTTCTTGTGGTTTGTGGGTCGTTCTTCCTGTATTCCAAACTTTTGGGCTAATAACCACTTATCAGAGAATGCATACCATGTGTGATCTTTTCTGCTTGGGTTACCTCACTCAGGATGATACTCTCCAGATCCATCCATTT
>JADRCD010105875.1:0-10674 GCA_019843815.1 Montemys delectorum | reverse complement strand
AGAGAGAGAGAGAGAGAGAGAGAGAGAGAGAGAGAGAGAGAGAGAGAAACACTGCCCCCAGCTTGCTTTTCCTTTTTAGTAAATCTCATAGCCCCACTCACAGAATGGTACCACTCACATTTAGAGTGGGCCTTCTTAACCCAGTCCAGATACTCCATGGTAGACAGGCCCAGAGGATAGATAATTCTAAATCCTGTCAAGCTAATAATGTTAACTATCACACCTACCACATGATATCATCACACTCAATCCCCCGTTCCACCCTCTTAGAAACATCTACAGAAGCATGAAGTAATATCCTAAAACTGTCTCACATGGCCAAAGTCATCTTTCCCTTCAGATTCTTCACACGTTAATACACCTTTCATTACTGTGCTTATAGCATTAGTGAATATAATTTCTTGTCCATAGAATACACACTATATATAAACAGATTTCAGGTTCACTCGGGAAGCATCATTGATAGTCTTTCTTGTGTGAGGACACCAACCAAGATCTGTATTGTACATTGTAAAAGAACAGAATGAATAGATGTGACTCTTGGATTTGGGAGAGATTCTGTCTTCAGAGAAAGGAAATCATCACATAGCTTGACAGGACAAACAGGAGGCTGCAAACGTTATTAAGGAAGAAACCAGATTCACAAGGGAGGGCCAGATTTTTTAAGCTTCTCTGAGGAGCCAGAGAAAGTTTAATTGAGGCCATGGTAACATGTCATTCCAGTTCTTGTTTGAAGGGGAAGAGGGATGTGTGCCTATCACACAGGAGAAAGGAAGTGGAGTGAATTGGACAAGAAGTGTAGAATGGAAAGGTTCAGAGAGGGACCCAGATACCATGGGACCTTAGCGGCCATATTAAAGAGTTGTGGTGGTTTGAATAGGCTCACATAGTTGAATACTTAGTTACTGGGGAATGGAGCTGTTTGAAAGGATTAGAAGGACTAGGGTGTATGGCCTTGTTGGAAAAGGTGTGTCACAGGGCTGGGCTTTGAGGTTTTAAAAGCTCACAGCAGGCCCAGTGTCTCACTCAGGATGTAGCTCTCAGCTACTTCACCACCAAGCCTGTGTGCTTCTATGCTCTCTATCATGATAGTGGAGTAAGCCTCTGAAACTGTAAGCAAGCCCCCAATTAAATGCTTTTTTTTTCTGTTTTTTCCGAGACAGGGTTATCTCTGTGTAGCCCTGGCTGTCCTGGAACTCACTCTGTAGACCAGGCTGGCCTCGAACTCAGAAATCCACCTGCCTCTGCCTCCCAAGTACTAGGATTAAAGGCGTGCGCCACCACTGCCTGGCAAATGCTTTCTTTTATAAGAGGTGCCTTCGTCATAGTGTCCCTTCACAGCAGTAACACAGTGAGCAAAACAAGAGTGTATATATTGTCCTAAGTACCAACCAGTAAAGGTGGTGAATTGGGCACCATGCCTTACATTTCCTGGCTGGTAATGGAGTTTTGAAGATAGTCAGATGGCAGAAACATAATGAGTCATGCTATAGTTTCCCCAAACCATCTCTGACCTTTGCCTCCCCAGGCAACTGAATTAATTAGACATACCTATTTTTAATGAGCTTGTAGTAGGAGTTTAGTAATTTTTAATAGTCATTTTCTCTAACATATTCCATTTTATTTTAGGTAATCCATTGGAATTGTTAATTTTAAGTATTTTATCTTGACTGATCTAAGGGATGCCCAGATAGCTAGCCTATAGATGATTGTCTTCTTTCACCCCTGTGGAAGGCCCCTAGTCGATTCACTTTTTCCTTTAAAGACCAGGTGTATAAGTCTCTGCTTTAGCAGGAAAATCATCATGATTCAATGAGAATCTAGTTTAACGCCACTTAGTGTTCCCAAAGCCCTCTCTTTACATAAGTTATGTAGATTTTCATTGAGTTCTGAAGCTTTTTTTTATTGAAAACAGAACATCCTCCCCATTTCTGACTATGGCTTCCAAATGTGTTTCATAGAGTCTACAAAATGCTTCCTTATGAAAAGTGTTATTTTGGGAGGTAGGGTACATATGTATGTAAAATTGATTATTTATTCTAGCTAGCCAGTATAAAAGACACACGATCCTGGTATTTTATTTATAAGCTCTAAGCCTAGGTTGGACAGGTTCTGAGCTATTCTAATTTACAGCCCAGCCACATGTCCCTGGTTACTTGCTGTTTGAGTCTCACCTGAGTTCTTTTAGTTCCATCAGCCTGTCCTCAGGGTCTATGACTATGACTTTTGACTATGTCTTCTCCCCAAAGGGCACCTTGAGCTGTCTCTCTCTCTAAGATGTATTTACTTAGCTAATGTATGTGAATACACTGTACCTGTACAGGTGGCTGTGAGCCTTCATGTGGTGGTTGGAAATTGAATTTTTAGGACTTTAGCTCACTCCAGTCAACTCTGCTCACTCAGCCCCTGCTTGCTCTGGCCCAAAGATTTATTTATTATTATACATAAGTACACTGTCACTGATTTCAGATGCACCAGAGCCACCATGTGGTTGCTGGGATTTGAACACAGGATCTTCCGAAGAGCAGTCAGTGCTCTTAACCACTGAGCCATCTTGCCAGCCCCTTGAACTCTCTTATAGATATTCTCTGCAGAATCTCTAAGGGTGTCAGTCTCTGCCAGCGTATGCTGTTCTTTGGGATTTTTCCAAGATGTGCATCTTGAAGTATCACTTAAAGGCCTGTCAGCATGCTCTGAAAGTGGCTACACTAGTTGTACTTTAACTGTTTTATTTACTTCATTTATATGCCTTTTAAATGTCCTTAAAATTAGGAGTGATGTCAGAGTGGAGAGCTGACCGTTCAGTTTATGTAGGTATTTGTATGTATGCATACATATACATACGTATACATACACAAATACACCCTGATTACAGTTTCTCCTCTGTCTACTCCTCCCAGTCCTCCTCACCCCCCACTCCCTCCAGATCCACTCCCATTCTGGCTCTCATTAGAAGAGAATAGAGTTCTAAGAAATGACAACCAAATGTGGCAAAATAAAATATAAGATAAAACAAAACTATCCCATCTAAGCTGGATAAGGCTGGATAACCCAACAGAAGGAAAAGAGCCCCAAGAGAAAGCAGGAGGATCGGAGACTCACTCAGTCACACACTCAGGAGTCCTAAGAATACCAAGCTGAAAGCTATAACAGACACACCGAGGACCTGTACAGACCCATGCAGGTCCTGTGCTTGCGGCTTTTCCCTTTATAAGGACTTCTGAGCTTCAGTGTCCAGTGTCCATGGCAAAAGCCTCTTGGTGGCCAGCACTAATAAAGGATTCTAATTTACCTTTTAAATGTGTGGCAGTCTATAACTTCCTTGCCTGGACTATAACAATATCCAATAGCAGGTACAAGATCCCACAGAACCTCTTTGTACGTCTTCATTGTTTACCAGCAGTGACAAATGTAGCTGAAGTCTCATAGTTAATAGCCACTGGCATTTCATGCTAATCAATATTCTAGTGTTAATCAACAAAAAAGTATATTGGGGCTCTGGAAACATTGAAGAAAAGCAGGCACAGAGGTTGTAAAGCCCAGAGGTGGCAGACTGAGGTGAAGCTATCTTCTTAACAGGACAGGACAGGACCATGGCAGTCATGAACTCACAGTGCCTATGGTTGTCCACACAAGATCAAGCCAGCTTTACAAAGCCCCTCTCCCCCAGAGGAACTATTATTGACAATTTATGGTTTCTAGATAAGGAAAAGTCCGTTTTCTTTACAGATGTGGCTCCTAGTAGGTTGAACAAACTTCAGTGGGGCACACATACACACAAACACATAGTGTGTGTGTGGACATATGCATATGTATATGTATATGTTGTATATGAATATGTATATGATATATATGATGTATATGTATATTCAGCATATTATATTTTGGGGAAGAGAAAGTATGTATGAGAGAGGAGATGAAATTAGGGGACTGAAGTGTTGGGGAAGAATCTGGAATCAGTTGGAGGCACTGGGAGAGAATATGATCAAAATATATAGCATGAGATTCTCAAAGAATTAATATGTTTTTTTTTAAAGAAGTGATTGGAATGATACAAAGAAATGCTAAATCAAAAAGAAATAAATGGGTAACCTTATCCCAGGAAGAACCACATTAGAGGATCTCCAGGGATCTCAGTACTAGGAATTCTTGGGATGGTACACTTCAGAGGCTGCCAGTGTGATGACTCAGCCCAGTCCTCTTAGCTCTGTGTGTCTTTATGTTCTATATTCAAATGTCTGGCTTGGGTCAGATGCTTTTTATTTGGCTTGGTTGGAAGGGAGGGTGTTGGGGACTTCAAAATGCTCTAAACAACCAGATACCTGACTGAAAATAGATGTCTTTTCAAAGTATGTACAAACTATGGAGGACCATTCCTGCAGGATATGTGGGATTTATTCCTTCCTAGGTGGAGGGACTACACACACACCTTTCTGTATGGAGAATGATCTATACAGCCATTTTTTTCCAGTTTCAAATGAGTGAGTCTAGTAAGTATATAGTAAGCAAAAGTAAAAGAACAAGGAAAATGTATTAGATGGACAGAAGCAGTGGAGAGCAGAACATCAAAGGCATTTATAACACCCAACAGAAACATGCAGATAGCCTAATTGAGAGAGCAAGCAAAAGTAACGTCATCAAATCAGAGGCTCCTAAGGTCCAGCAGAAATGATTGGGTAAAGCTAAAGCAATCTCTCCTAGTTACCAAGGTGCAGGGGTCTCAACACCTTTAACTGTTTGTTGTTCTCCTTTCTCCCAGTTATAGAGATGGGGCCCAGTCTCACCCAGGACAGGGTGCCTTGGAGGACATTTGACATAAGCATGCTGAAGTCCAGACAAGGTGGCCCCTTTCACTCTCATGAGCTGTTTTTGACAAGCTCAAACATGTTGTAACAACTTACAGTATGTTTTCTATGACAGCACCCTTTCTTACCAAAACACCATTCCTTCTAAAAAGTAGGTAAACAGAAGTAAATATCCAGAGATACATGCAGGAAGGACCCTAAGGTCAGTGTTTAATAAAAAGAAGCCAGGGCTAGGAAAATGGCTCATAGCATAAAGTGCTTGCTATGTAGGTGTGAGGATGATATGCATTCAGATCCCACCCAATGAAATCGAGATGCACTAGATTTGTTACCTCCAGTGCTCCTAGGTGGGAGGCAGAAGCAAGAAAACCCCTAGAGTTTGCCAAGCTAGCTAGCCTGGATTGCTAGCCCACAAATGACAAGGCACCCTGTTTCAAATTAGGTGGAAGTTGAGCATCAACACCCATGGTTATCCTCTGACTCTCACATGCGTGCACTCACACACACTAACACACTAACACAGAGAGAGGGAGGGAGGGAGGGAGGAAGGAAGGAGGAGGAGGAGAAAGGGGAAAAGGAGGAGGAAAGGAAGCAGGAGGTGGGGGAGGAGGAGGAGGAGTATAGCTGTGAATTAGCTAAACCTCTTTGGTTCCTAGTGTGCTGTACCCGCCCAAGAGCTCTCTGGATTCTCAAATCACACACACACACACACACACACACACACACACACACACCTGCTAATTTTGATATGCCTTGATTAGCTCAATGGCTGGGCTCCTCTAAACCTCCCTGCTGCTGCCAAACACTCCCCTCTGGTATTCCTGGCTTAACATCTTTGCTGCCCTGTTAGCTTTGGAGCAGCCTCACCCTCATAGGACTGCCTTCCCCATCCTCCCACAATGCAGGATAGTTTCTCTCCTGCAGCAATTAATTCTGATCCCTCTACCTCTGAGTCACGGCAATTCTTCCTCTCTCCTCTCTCTCAGTCTCTTTCCCACACAATCTAGAAGTTCCACCCTGTCTCCTTGCCCAGTCATTGGTTGTATGGCAATTCTTAACTATCGATCGAAGCCAGCTGCGGGCAGGGACCCTCAGGTCTGGTCTGGAAGCATAGTTTTTGGGAGCTGAGATAAGACAAATCATTAGAACCAATTCCCAACATAGTAGTGGTGGTAGTAGTAGTAGCAGCCGCGGCCACGGTGGTAGCAGTAGTGTCCTCTTCCATGAAGAGGCAGGAGGGGAGGGAAATGGCAATACTGATTCTGGCTACCATGGTTCTATTTGGTTACATTCAAATTTCTTGTTGAAAAAAAATGCAATCAAATGGAATTTAAATTTTTCCTTAGTCTCTTGATAAAATACTGAAGTCTTTATTTTATCATGGACTTACTATGTAAAACTCTTGAAGCACAATTCAGAGTTTGGGCTCCCTTTTTTGGTATTAAGTTCTATTATGTGTACTGTGTGGTGAGCCCCCTCTCCTCCCAACTCACTCTTTCCACTGTCTTCATCTATTTCAGAAAATACAACTTGCTACCTGCCCTACTTTTCTATTTCTGTGACAAATGCCATGATTAGAAGCAACTTGAGGAAGAACAGGTTCATTTCATCTTACAGGCTACACTCTATCATCAATGGAAGCCAAGGCAGGAACTCAAGCTAGAAACCTGGAGTGGAGACCCCTGGAGACATGACAGTTATTGGCTTGCTCCTGGGCTCATGTTTAGCTTTTCTTTTCTTTTCTTTTCTTTTTTTTTTTTTTTTTTTTTTTTTTTTTTTTTTTTTTTTTTTTTTGGTTTTTCAAGACAGAGTTTCTCTGTATAGCCCTGGCTGGCCTCGAACTCAGAAATATGCCTGCCTCTGCCTCCCAAGTACTGGGATTAAAGGTGTGTGCCTTTCTTATACAACCCAAATCTACTTGCCCAGGGATGGTTCAGCTCAATGGCTGGGCCCTCCTGCATCAGTTAGCAGTCAAGAAAATGCCCTATAGACACAGCCATGGGCCAATGTGACACAGACAATTCTTCAACTGTGTTTCCTTCTTTCTGGGTATGTCAACTTGACATCCAAGGCCAGCTTTCGTGACATCATTACTTAGGCTTTTGTGTCTTCTTGAAAATATCAATGGGGCACCTTTGGATTCTTGACTTTAAAAACACAAAATAAAAAAACCTTTTTCTTGCTCAGATTTGTGGCTCATAACTTTAATCCCAACATTCAGGAGACAAAGGCGTGCTGATCTCTGTGAGTGAGAAGGCCAGCCTGATCTATGTAAGTTCCAGCAAGGGCCCCACTGAGACTCGCTCTGAAAAAACAAAACTAAACAACAACAACAAAATAAATGCAAACCACCTTTCAGCAAAGAAGAAACCAGGAAAATATCCAGAAATCAGCACCAGACCCCAGATGCTGGGCAAAATTCATAGTGTGATCATTTCTCCACAACCACAACTGTATGTTAACAGGATTTTCATGTCAATCTCATCCTAAGTATTTTTCATTTTCTGTGTTTACTAGTCTTCATCAGTTCACCTCACTGTGACAAAATATCTGAGGAAAGCCACTTACGGTCAAAGGAATTTATTTTTGGATCATAGGTTAAGGGGATAAAGTCCACCATTAAGGGAAAACCAGAGGTGGGCATTTGAGGCAGCTGCTCACATTGCCTTCACAGTTAGGAAGCAAAGCAAGATTAGAGCTAGTCCTCAACTCGCTTTCTCCTTTTTTCAGCCTGGGCCCCAAGCCCAAGGGATGATGCATCCACATTTAGGGTGGTTCTGCCTTCCTCACTGACGCCTCTCTGGAGATACCTTCATGGATACACCCAAAGGTCTGTCTCCTAGGTGATTCTCAACCCAGTCCGTTGACGATGAAGATAACCATCACATCCTGAGACTTCTTTCTAGACCAATTGGTATTTTAAAGATTTAAAGACTTGTTTCCAGTTACCTTTCTGTCATCTGTGTCTAGTTTATTTCCTCTGGCTCAGAGGCATATTTTTATTCTTTGTTTAGACCCAGAATGTTTTATTCATGCCAATCAGATAAACCTAGTTGGTCTTCATCTAATCACAGACTAACTCGAAAAATTGTATCTGACATGAGCCCAACTCTTCCATCTCATTGATGCAATTGTTATTTTGTACTGTGCTCTTCATGAGCTATATGGACTATTATGGGATTTTTATCACTATCTTAACATTTCATTTTTTGAGAATCTTATACATTTAAACAATGAAATATAATTATATCTTCTCACAGTCTCTCCTTCCCACCCCTCAGTTCCCCTCTAACACTTTCCCCCCAATTTCATATCCTTTACTCTAAAATAAATAAATAAATAAATAAATAAATAAATAACTCAGCCAGGCATGGTAGAACACATCTTTAAGCCCAGCAGTCAAAGAGACAGAGGCAGGTGGATCTCTGTGGTCTACAAAGAGAGTTCTAGGTAGCCAGTGTTACATAGAGAAACCCTGTCTTAGTCAGGGTTTCTATTCCTGCACAAACATCATGACCAGGAAACAAGTTGGGGAGGAAAGGGTTTATTCAGCTTACACTTCCACATTGCTGTTCATCACCAAAGGAAGGAAGTCAGGACTGGAACTCAAGCAGGCCAGGAAGCAGGAGCTGATGCAGAGGCCATGAAGGGATGTTCCCCTGGCTTGTTCAGCTTGCTTTCTTATAGAACCCAAGACTACCAGCCCAGAGATGGTACCACCCACAAGGGGCCCTCCTCCTCTTGATCACTAATTGAGAAAATGCCCCATAGCTGGATCTCACGGAGGCACTTCCCCAACTGAAGCTCCTTTCTCTGTGATAACTCTAGCTTGTGTCAAGTTGACACACAAACACAGCCAGTACAAACCCTATCTTGGAAAAAAATGTACATCCCATTATACATATCATATATAAACCCATTATATATGATAGTATATATACACACACATGTGTATAATATGTATATATACATATACATACTTAAAATACTTTGTTTTTCAGTATGTATGTATGTGTATATATATATATCCATGGGAGAACATGGACAATCTACCAGTGCCTATACCCCCAGAGAAGAAAGATTGACTCTCCTCCAGCAGATATTAACTACCACTAGTTCTTCAGGTAGATGGAATATGTGATTCCCCTCATCCATATGCATACTATTTTTGTTTTAGACTATCACCCAAACTTTTTTTTTTTTTCATTTTTTTTGAGACAGGGTTTCTCTGTGTAGCCCTGGCTGTCCTGGAACTCACTCTGTAGACCAGGCTGGCCTGGAACTCAGAAATCTGCCTGCCTCTGCCTCCCAAGTGCTGGGATTAAAGACATATGCCACCACTGCCCAGCATTCACCCAACATCTTTGTGCAACTAGAATGTTCAAAAGAATTTTGCATTTATCTGCCATTCCTGACATTTCTGGCACTCCTATTTCTTGAGCAGATGCAAGTCTTTGTCCAATATAATACTGCTCTGACTGACGATATTCCTGTACCATTTCTTGGAATAGCATAGCTAAGTGTAATTAATAGTTTGGAGTTTTGTTTGTTCAACGATCTGTCTATAGATTCTTGATTTGGGGGTAGATGTTTTTGAGAGTCTTCTGACTTGCAATGTTTCAGACAAGAACACCCCAGCTTCTAGCTCTGTGCATCTGGAATGGGCCTTTTCCTCTATGCTTTCAAGGCATGTCTCTATTCTTGGTTTGCACTGGTTTGGAAGCAACACACGCAGGTGTCAGTGCCGTGTGGAGAGAGGAGCAGCTGCCTCTTAGAGCAGTGCTCTTTAGACTGTGTTCTTTCAATCTCCCAAGTTCCCACTGAAATTGACTGAATTGAATAGATCCATGGTAAAGTCTGTTTCTATATTCCAAACAAGCTATCGGATGAAAACCATGTAGGCAAGGCCTCTCAGAACATATTGTCAGGGGCAGGAAAGGAGAGCAATTTACCTGTCATGTTTCTTACTGATCAAGTTCACCTCACAGGGTCCTATTACTCTCCCACCCCCACTACCATATTTCTGGGTTGTATTACCAGCCTCACAGATAGTCATTGAGAATTTAACTCTATGGACCCAGGTACAAATGTTCCAAGAACCTTGGAAGCTGACAGAACTATTAGCTTTTGAAAGTGAGAAAATGATCATAGAGCCCACAAGAATGTTCAGAGGCAGGGTAAATAAGCCATGTGCAGAGGCTGCAGGTGGTGCTCAGTATACTCCCGGCATGTGCAGGGTTCTGGCTTTGATGCTTAGCATGGCAAGTGAATGAATGAACAGTGGATTCAGAGCTGGGAAGTTGTTCGGTGGTAGGGGGCTTACTTACAGTGCAAGGCCCTGAGTTCAATACCTAAGGCAAACAAAACAAACAAAAACAATAAAACTGAAACAATAACAGTCCAGGGCTGGAGTTCTAGCCCTGCTGGTAGAATCCTTCTTTGTATGTGCAAAAGCTCTGGGTTTGATCTCCATATGTCATACACACAGCACAGCACTGCATACTTATAACCCCAGCAATTGGAAAGAGGAGAACCAGAATTTCAAAGTCATTCTCACTTACATAGTGAGTTTGAGAGTTCAAGAACAGCCTGGGCTATGAAAAACCCTGTCTCTGAAACAAAACGGAAACCAACACCAAAAGAATATGCTTTGAGGGCATGATCCAGAAGTGGTTACACACACATCTGCTCACATCCAGATAACAAGAAGCATCTTTAGCTGTCAGAAAGACATGAAAGGACTGGCTTTAGCCATGTGCTCTTCCAAAATCTCTACCAACACAGAGACTATCATGGAATCTGAAGAGCCATTTGCTTCTGACTCAGCAACGCCTACAACAGTTTTGCCCAGCTTATGCTCCAGAGCCTG
>JADRCD010105867.1:0-15242 GCA_019843815.1 Montemys delectorum | reverse complement strand
GGGGGGTTCTAGGCAGGGTTCCACCCTTTACCCCCACGCCCCACTGTGGGAGAGGTCGGCAGGGGCTCTGGGGCCAACAGGTGGTTGAGGGCGGTGCAGGGAGACGGGACGAGTTTAAGACAGGGTTTCTCCACGTCTTGGCTATCCTGGAACTTGCCCTGTAGACCAGGCTAGCCTCGAACTCAAAGAGATCCACTTGCCCCTGCCTCCCAATGGAGGGATGAAAGGGGTGTGCCGCCACCACCCAGCTAGCTGGCCAGCAGACTCTTTGTAGTAGGGAGCAGGTATTTGTGAACATACAGTCAGCTATGCATGTAACAATGGGACAGGCTGCGGGGCATCCTCCAGGAAAGAGGCGTATATGCACCTTGTGAGTGAGCCACCTAGGAAGGCTTCCTGGAGGAGCAGGCAGACCGAGCAGGCTGGTCCACGCCTCAGAATCTGGGAAAGGTCCTTACTGGCATGCTCTTCTGCAGGGACAAGCTGGCCGAGCTGCACGGAAACATGTTCGTAGAGGAATGTCCCAAGTGTAAGACGTGAGTGTTGCCCGTGTGACAGAAGGCCCGTTCCTCCCCAAAGCCAGCTCGGGGTCCTAGCATGGCCCAGGGAAGGTCAGGGACAGTCGGATGAAAACAGACCAACAAGGGCTCGAAGACAAACAGGCAGACCCTTTCTTCACAGTCCCCCAAGCGAGAAGCTTCAAGATAGGGTGATACCGCCATGCTCTTGGCAGCGAGGGCTCTCCCTGCCCTGCCTCTGCTTGCTATGGCTCTGGGCTGGTTGTGGACATGGCTTGCACACCAGAGCCTTGGGGCATTAAGCAAGAGCTGTGTGCCTCCTGGGCTTCGGCCTCCGACTCCCTCTTAGGGGTTCTTTTTTTCAGATAGGACTTCATTAAGTTGCCCAGGTTAGCCTGGAATTTGGCATCCTCCTGCCTCAGCTTCTGGAGTGCTGAGCTCACTCACAGGTGTGAGTCACTGTGTTTCCCTTCCACCCCCTCTCCTGTGGATGTCAGCGCTGACACAGGCTCGGTCCCTCTCCTTGTGTTCTGAGGCAGACTCTCTCAGAACCCGTTCCTCTTTGACTTAGCTGAGTGGCCAGTGAACTCCTGGGGTCCCCAGCTCAGCCTCCCAAGCTCTGGGGTGACAACCCTACTCCACCATTCCCTTCTTTTCCCATAGGTGACTCAAACTCAAAGCCCCGTGTCTGCATGCCAAGCACTTTCCAGACTGAGCAGTCTGTCTGTCTTGCTCTGTAGCCCATGGGTTGAGCCTGGTTACACCACCCCCAGCTGATAGGACATTAGAAAATGTGTGTCCACACTCTTCCCCCTTTATAGGCAGTACGTGAGAGACACAGTTGTGGGCACCATGGGTCTCAAGGCCACAGGCCGGCTCTGCACCGTGGCCAAGGCGAGGGGACTGCGGGCCTGTAGGTAAGTGACTTTCCTCACACCCTCCACCTATCAGAAGGTGGGCATCCCCCTGACTTCCTTCCCTGACCTTCCACAGAGGGGAGCTGAGGGACACCATTCTGGACTGGGAGGATGCGCTGCCCGACCGGGACCTGATGCTCGCTGATGAGGCCAGCAGGTGTGACCCCGTACTCCCCGGGTGGGAATGGGTAGGGATGGCTGCACAGACTTCCACAGAAGGTCGGAACTCGGGTAGGACAGCAGGGTTGTCCCCATCACCCACAGCCCTGGGCAAGAGAGGTGCAGAGGCGAAGCTGAGACACCGAGTGAGTGGACGGTTTCTCTGCTTTCCTGCTTTCGGGGTTTTTGTGGTAGCCGGGAGAAAACCCGAGCCTTATGTACACTAAACAAACCCTCTGCGCAGAGCCAGCAGAGCCAGCCCCTCACGGGAGGATTCTAGCAAGAGCCCCGCCCCGGCCACGCCCCCAGCACTTAACTGGGGGATTCTAGATGGGGCTCCACCCTGACCACGCCCCCAGCTTTGAGCCATTTCACCATACCAAAACCTTTGCTTTTCTTTTTTGAGGCAAGGTTTACTGTGTAGACCAGACTAGCCCCAGACTCTAGAGGTCTATCTTCTGAATGCTGGAATTCAAGGCAAATGCTTCTAAAGCTGGCTCAAAGCTTGAACCTTTTGATCCTCCTGCCTCAGCCTGTGGAATAGCTAGGACAACAGGCCTGTGCCACTCAGCCTGGCTGCCGTTAGTTTTTAAAAAACTGAAGCCAGGCGGTGGTGGCCCATGCCTTTAATCCCAGCACTTGGGAGGCAGAGGCAGGCGGATTTCTGAGTTCGAGGCCAGCCTGGTCTACAGAGTGAGTTCCAGGACAGCCTGGGCTACACAGAGAAACCCTGTCTTGAAAAACAACAAAAACTAGACAGTAGTTCAAAGTGAGACAAGAAGACTGAATCTCGGCTCCCAAGTATTTCTCCGATGCCTGGTGGGTGGGCGTGAAAGCTGGAACCAGAGATGGGCCTGAGCCCCATCCACTTCCTGCTCCCTGTTCCAGGACCGCAGACCTGTCTGTCACCCTGGGTACCTCGCTGCAGATCCGCCCCAGTGGAAACCTGCCCCTTGCCACTAAGCGCCGCGGAGGCCGTCTGGTCATTGTCAACTTGCAACCCACAAAACATGTATGTGCCAGTGCCCTGCCCGGTGCCCCTGTGTGCCCTACCCCGTGCTGACTGTCCTTTCCTTGGCAGGACCGCCAGGCTGACCTGCGCATCCATGGCTACGTGGATGAGGTGATGTGCAAACTCATGAAGCATCTCGGGCTGGAGATTCCTGCCTGGGATGGACCCTGCGTGCTAGACAAAGCCCTGCCACCTCTGCCGCGACCAGTAGCACCCAAGGCTGAGCCCCCCGTGCATCTCAATGGTTCAGTGCATGCTTCATATAAGCCCAAGCCCGACAGCCCCATACCCCACAGGCCCCCCAAAAGAGTGAAGACCGAGGCTGCCCCCAGCTGACCCGGGGAATGTGGGGCGGGAGGGGTACTTGAAGGAACCATACATGTTGGGTTTCTTTTTGTTGTTTTTTATATCCTGGGGACTGAGCCCAGGTCTGCATATCCCACACCCTGGCCTCTTTTCAGATTTTTCTTTGAGACCAGGACTCCTTAAGTCGCTCAAGCAGGCCTGGAACTCAGTGCTATAGCCCAGGCTGGCCTGGAGCTAGCCCTGCCTACCTCAGCCTCCCCTGTAGCAGGGATGGCGGGCAGGCGCACCACGTCCAGCACAGCTCCTTTCATCTAAGTCTCACTGTGGCCCTTGTCCAGGTCCTTCCAGGGAATCTCAGGGCATGGGGAGTCCCACACGTGTGGAAGAGGCCGTATCCCAGGGATCCACGTGCCTCTCCACCAATCACACCCCGCTCGTGACTCAGGATGTGCCCGGAGCAGCAGCTACACACTCCACACACCACTGCTGCCCCTGCACGCACCCTACCCCACCCCCACCCCGACCCTGACACAGAGCCACCTAGGGCCCACCAAGCACCCGTCTGTGCTAAGGGCCCTAGGCTTCCAGAAGCTCCCAATGCAATAAATACAAAGTTCCTTTCATTCTTTTACATTTTGTTACATTTCCTTATTTCCTTTTGTGTGTGTGTGTGTAGTGTGTAGTGTGTAGTGTGTAGGTTCATGTATGGAAGTCAGTTGACAACTTGAAGGGTTCAGTTCCCTCCTACCAAATGTCTCCAGGACATGAAGCTCGGGGCATCAGGCTTGGCTGCAAGCACCTTCACCTGCTGAGGCCTTTCACCAGCCCTGTTCCTACAACCCACGCCCACCTCCTTTATTCACCTAAAGTGTTCGAATCCCCACCAAGCCCAGGCTGTGTAAGACCCTGTCCCAAAAAAGGAAGTTTGAAGGACCTGTTTTGGTTTTTTTTTGTTTGTTTGTTTGTTTTAA
The DNA here is from genome assembly GCA_019843815.1 of Montemys delectorum. Taxonomy (NCBI): domain Eukaryota; kingdom Metazoa; phylum Chordata; class Mammalia; order Rodentia; family Muridae; genus Montemys; species Montemys delectorum. The sequence continues at coordinate 11,359 of JADRCD010105867.1, read as the reverse complement.
GTCATTCCACCCCAACATAGCCAAATCCATGGATGGAACTATCCCTGTGATACCATCAGCTCTGGAGCTGGCCTCCTGACCATCTCCAGGCCTGGAGACAGAGCTCTCACGACTCTCTTGCTCATGCAGACACAGCAAGAGACCTGACATTTTTATGTGGGTTCTGAGGTTTCAAACTCAGGTCCTCCATGCTTGCACTGAGCCACATCCCAGGAGTTCAAGGTGTCTGGTTGGTCAAGGTCAACCCACTCACCCAAGATCCATGTGTCACAGGCTGTGCCCAACTTCGGGCTATTTCAAGTTAGAGAAGTGAGGATACTGGGAAGGTGCTCTGGTCCCCCAGCCGCTGCCTCCCTTGTCTCTGTCTTCCCACGACAGGGCCTGGTCCCCCACACCAGCATTCTAGAGGACCTGATCACTCAGATTTTAGTAGTGGAACCTAGAGAACCTCGAGAACTTTAGATGCTGGGTGCGGGAGCTCCTAGGCGAGGTGTGCAGTGATAGCTGGTGAATCAGAGGTGGTACCTGCCCAATCAGGAGCACGGACTTCACCAGCTCTGTCCAATCAGAATCTGAGGTGGGATCATGACTGATGCCCTGCAAAGGGCAGTGGCCTCCACTCTATCACCCCCACCCCACCTCCAATGTTCCCACTTGGTAGTGGCAACTGAATGGTGGAGAGATGCCACAGAAATTCTGCTCAGTTTGGAGGCATCTTCATATGCGTTCCAAATCATCACCCAGACCAGAAAGTCTTCCACCCCAAACCCTGAGACACACAGTATGGCCCGGCGAAGTCTCCATTCAGCGTTCCTCATTCACAGTTCACCATCCAGTGCCAGCAGTGAGATCAGGTGCACAGGTGTCTGCCACTCCTAAAAGCACTGATATCGCACACAGTGTAAGGACTATGGAGGAGCATCCATCAGCCATCCCTCAACTTTTCGAAGACAATTATATGCACTGGAAAGAAACCTTGTCTTTGAGTGTCAGTAGTGTGGGGGAAGCCTGCAATCTTTTATCTACTTTTTTTTTTGGCTTTTCGAGACAGGGTTTCTGTGTGTAGCCCTAGCTGTCCTGGAACTCGCTCTGTAGACCAGGCTGGCCTTGAACTCAGAAATCCACCTGCCTCTGCCACCTAAGTGCTGGGATTAAAGTGGTGCACCACCACTGCCCGGCTTTTTTTTTTTCTACAACCTTTTCAAAGACAGGATAGGACCCCAGGGAGAAACTCTGCAGACTGTAAGACTCGTGAGGAAGCCTTCAGACATGTCTCACCCTTTCAGTTGTGCGTGAAATTCCACACTGGCAAGCAGTGACATGGGAAACCCTCCATGGCCAATATCCTGTAGGTGGGGTTTGATACTTGGTAGGGAGGCTCCTGAATTTAATTCCTTTTTTCTTATTTCTTCTTTGAGCACAACTACTAACAAACTGAAACCAAACAACCCATCAGCCAACCCCCTAGTTCCCCTACCCACCCAGTGTGCCAATGATTATCAGCCAACCATGCTGCCTCTCAGAGCCCTTGCATTTTATAAGTCCTCCAAGAAGCGCCCAGAATTCCAAACATTATACAATCACAGAAACTATCTGCAGCTGGCAAAACCGCACCTCTTCGAGAGCTCGAGGCAAATCATAGTCAGCTGCTGTGGACACTCAGAAGCAGCCCCACATCCCACATCTGGGATTCAGGCAAAGCTACATTCTTATAACATTCCTGTGTTTTTAAAAGAAATCTAAATCCCAAAATTGTCACTACAGTATCCTTTAAGAAGGACAAGAGATGGCACCACAGAGAAGCTCTGTCAATGTACACGGTGTGGGGAAGACTGGATGTGAGAAGAAGTTCCTGAGGATCAAGCATGTGGATGCAAAGTGGCAGGAAAGGTCTTGACTTCCACATATCCACCAGCACATGCACACACTCAGCGACTCCAGACACAGACAGCGGGTTACAGCAACATCCGAGGTTGAGCTCTGTGAATGGAAAGCACATAGGAAAGTGGCCCTGTCTTTATGTGTCCATGCAAGAAGGCACATAGGAGAGAAGGCGTGTTGAGGCTGGCAGTCAGGAAGGACCTTCAGCTGTCCCTCTTCCTTACAGAGACACATGAGACAATACCCTGTGAAAGCTCACAGGCATACAGTGAGGTCACCCTACAAAGGGACTCTCATACAGTGTCCATAGGCAACCTGACACAAGAGATGAAATCCTACTAGTGTTGTAGATGTCATGGCGCCTGTGCGACAACTCACATTGTGTGTGTGTGTGTGTGTGTGTGGTGCGCTGGGGATGGACCCCAGGGCTTTGCATGTGCTAAACAAACACCAACATTACCACTGGACTCTCCCAGCCCTGAAGTGTATTTTTTTATTCATGGTGTGAGTACATGCATGTGTTTCTATGTGCAGGGGTGCTCACATCTGTGCAGGGCTATTTGCCTGTGCACATATGCAGAGGCTGGAAGAAGGTGTCTGGGTCCCCCATCTCTTCTAGCACACTCTCTCCCTGAACCCGGGCCTCATGTGCTTCCCAGCTAAGCTGGAAGCCAGCAAGTCCAATGATCTCCATGAGGCCTCCAACTCAGAACTAGGGTTGCAGGCAGCACCAAAGCACAACTTTTTCATGAGTGCTGGGATTCAAACCTACGTCTCAAGGTCAGAGAGCAAGCTCCCTTCAGCTTGAGCTGTCATCTCTTCGGTCTCTGTCCTGAAAACTCTTTATACGCAGGTAGGCTTGGATTATGCTGGGTTCGATGTCAACCTGTCACAAATTAAAATCACTTGAGCAGAAGGCACACCTGAAGAGATGCCCTGCCTGCCTTCATCAGTGTAGAACAGTCCATGCCGATGGTAGCAGCCCAGACAGAGTCTGTCAGAGGAAACACCATCTCACCTTCTGCTCCTGGGGCCTCCCTCTGACTGATGGCGGAACCGGTATTCCCAAGCATTTGTATGGAATAGAGACCGGCCACTCTCCAGGAACCTTCTGGTGCCAGATTGGTAAGACTGAGGCAGCACACCTTGTGAACTCAGTAACTACCAGTTGTTGCCCCCAGTAAGAGATGCTGTTGTGGGACTACTGTGATGCTGGGGCTCCAACCTCAATGATGGGCTCTGGTTCTCAGGGTCTCAGGTGGGCTTGTGCTGGCGTCAGTGTTTTAGAGATGACTCAGGATGTGCGCTTGCGCATTCACACGCATGCGCACATGTTTCTGTTCCCCTGGTGGCCCTGACCAAACAGCTCAAAAATTTTTTTTTAGGGGGGGGGGTGGTTTTTGAGACAGGGTTTCTCTGTGTAGCCCAGGCTGTCCTGGAACTCACTCTGTAGACCAGGCTGGCCTCGAACTCAGAAATCCGCCTGCCTTTGCCTCCCAAGTGCTGGGATTAAAGGCGTACAACACCACTGCCCGGCCAAAGTTTGGACTTTTAAAACTTTATTATTTATTTTATGTGTATGGATGTTTTAGTTGTCTTATATGTACATACACTATATATACATATACATATATAAATGTATACACACACACACACACACACACACACACACACACACACACACACACGTATATATGCCAGAAGGGAGTGTTAGATCCTCTGGAACTGGAGTTACAAATGTCTGTGAGGACCAGGTAGTGCTAGGATATGAACAAAAGTCCCCCACAAAAGCAACAAGTAACTGCTGAGCCATCTCTCCTGGCACACACACACCTGCCTTCTTTTTGATAGAGTCTCATGTAGCCCAGGTTGGCCTCTGCTCCAGATATCTAAATCTCCAGGGAGATTTAGACCAGCTTCAGATATATGAGAATTTGTCAAAATAATAATAGTAGTACTAGCAGTGGTAGCAGTAGCAGTAGTAATACTAACTGCCTGGGACCAGCCTCTGTCGTTTCAGGGTTCTCAAGAATGGGGGGATTGAATTGGTGCAAAATCAAAGTCTCAGGCAATGGTACAGGTGCAAGCTGACGGGTGACGCATTGCTGTTCTGAAGCTGAGCTCGGAAACTGCTTGCAGTTCCCTCCCCCTCCCCCTCTCCCCTCCCTCCCCCTCTCCCCTCCCTCCCCCTCTCCCCTCCCTCCTCCCCATCCTTCTCTGAGCTCGCCTCAGTCTTTTATTGGTTACACACTTTCTTGTTATGCAATAAAACACAATCAAAAACCTTTCCTTATTTTCCTCAAGCCCATTATTTTTCCTAAAAACCCCATGTAACTGTCACCAGAAAGCACAAAGCACACACGAGGTCACAGTTCCATATATGCAAAAGCAAGTTATACATTAAGTGTTTCCTCTCAGAAAACCCTCCACATCACAGGTCATCTGGGCGTGAACTTGTGGTTACAGCGTCAGCGTGAGAACAGAAAGGCGCAAAACAGTCAGGGTAATGTTACTAGTTGTAACTTGTCTTAAATTTGCAAGAGTCCCTTTATTAAACTTATCCAAATATCAATTTGTACAATGTGTTTCAAACTCTTTCCCACGTGCAATATGAATTCCTCTTGCAGCTCCCCCCAGGGCTCTTTCGCAAGCCCAAATTCTATCTCTTAAAACCTGTACCCTAATCTCCTAGGGCGGACTATGCCAGGGGGTCAAATCAGTATGTTCCAGTATCTCTTCCCCTATCCCTTGTATTTTCTATGGACATCCCTATGCTTAGCCACCTAGGCCCAGTGTTCCTTTTCCTTGGGTTCTTCAATTCTCCTAATGACTAAAACTTCAGGTTTCTCAAGAACATTCCCTGCTTCGAATAGTTCCCAGTAATTCATCATGAGTTGGCTAAAATTTCCCAGAGAACAATTAAGGCAGTCAGCGTCCACATCCAGACCTCCTTGTCCTGTTATGCCTGGACTGACTGTTTGTCTGGCCAGGGCCAGAGCAGTTGATTCCTAATAGACACCAGAGTCATTTCCTTCTCTAGTAACGTCCTCAATCCCTTTCCCAGAAGAAAAAGACAAAGTAGACAAGAAAGAGCCACTCCAGCTGTCTCCTAGGAAGCCAGAGATGCATTATTCAGGGTGACAGTGCTTCTGCAGCCGAAACTGCGTCATGCAGCTGCGTTGGCAGCCATATTGCAGCAGCAGCAGCAGCATCCTAGTAATCAGAGCTGTGTAGATGTCTCAGCGGGCAAGCATGGAAACATGAGTTCTGATCCCCAGCAACCACATAAAAGCCAGGGGTGGCAGAGACAGGAGGTGTCCCTGGGGCTCAGTGGACAGTTAGCCTAAGGGAAGCCATGAGATTCAGGTTCAGGGAAAGACCTTGTCTCAAAAAATGAAGAGCGGCTGCTGAGATGGTTCAACATGGAGAAGTGCTCACTACACAAGCACGAGGACCAAACTTTGAATCCTCAACACCACACAAGGCCATGTGGCCCTGTGACTTCAGCGCTGTGGGGGTGGACACAGGAGGATTGCTGGGGCTTGTTGGCTGGCTCAGCTCTAAGTGCAGAAAGAGGCTGTACATCAAGGGAATAGGGCTGGGTGTGAGCAGTCAGGATACCAGCGTCCTTTTGGGTCTCTGTGCAGACACAAGTGCACCCCCCTCACATGCACATAAGTGAGTGTGCATGAGCACACAAAAGATGAAGAACAATAGAACAAAGCACCCATTGTTGACGTCTGGTGTCCATGTGCACACATATCCACTGAACACACAGGCCTGCGATTGCCCCTCCCTGGAGTGCACACACACACACACACACACACACACACACACACGCGCGCGCGCGCGCGTTTATAAAGTCCCTGTGTGTTTATGAGCCCAGAGACTTCAGGGATAAATTCATAGCAGGATGTGTAGGAATTTGCTCTGATCATGTAGTTTTATAAGCACTCAAACAGATGCTGCCTATGTAGTTCAGTGTTAGGGGACTTGTGTGGAATGCATAAAGCCATGGGCAGGAGAGTTTGCTCAGTGGTACGAGAAGGGGCTGCTCTTGCAGAGATCAGGGTTTGTGGCTCACGCCTGTATGTAACTTCACTTCCTGAGGATGCAGTGCCCTCTTCTGGCCTCGGTGGGCACTAGGAATGAAAGTGGTACACAAACAACATTCCATGCAACATAAGATAAAATAAAATAACTAATTGTCATTAAAATAATCAACCATTGGGGCTGGAAAGGTGGCTTAGCAGTTAAGAGCACTAGCTGTTCTTCCAGAGGACCTGGGTTCAACTCACAGCACCCACAGAGCAGCTCACAACTATCTATAACTCTGGTTCCATGGGATCCGACACCCTTGCACAGGCATTCATGCAGACAAAACACTAATGCTCATGAAATAAAAATAAAGACATTTTAAAAAAGAAACAACTATCAAAACAAGAAAATGGTTTAGTTTTTTACAATAATTTATTATTTAAGACCATTGTCTTGGTTAGGGTTCTTCTAGAGTCACAGAACTTATGGCAGTCTCTATGTAGTAAAGGGATTTATTGATGACTTACAGTTTGTAGTCTAACTCCCAACAATCAACTCCCAACAACAGTCACGGCAGCAGCTGTGAATGGAAGTCCAAGGATCCAGCAATTGCTCAGTCCCACAAGGCAAGCAGGCGAAGCAGAGAGAGCCTTTCTTCTTCTAATGTCCTTATATAGGTCTCTAGCAAAAAGTGTTGCCCAGGTTAAAGGTGTGTGCCACCACACCTTTAACCCCGGATGACCTTGAACTCATAGAGCTTTTTATGTTAATCCTATGGGATTCGTAGCCACTATTTCTCAAGGTCTCCATGCCAAGATTCAGGTCAGAAACTTGTATCTCTCAGCCTCCAGATTAGGGCCACAGGTGAGCCTTCTAATTCTGGATTGTAATTCATTTCAGACGTAGTCAAGTTGACAACCAGGAATAGCCACTACAACCATTAAACTGGTCTCTGGGAACACACACATATTTATTTCTACCTGACATACCAAAATCAAAAGTAAATATGGTATAGCTGACATGGTACACAACAGGATATTTACTATTTTTTAAATCAGAAACACAACAAGGAATTAAAGTCCTCTACTGTGGCTGGGACATGTGAAAGGTGGCACGGGCTTGCCGGGACTTACCGTGCTGGCAGAACACTAGTCTAGCAAAAGGACAGGCCCTGGATTTGATCCCCAGCACCACAAAACTGAAGGGAGAAAAGGAAATGAAGATAATATCATATTAATCGTGGAAAAGAGGAGCTGGAGAGATGGCCCAGTGTAAGCACAGACTTTTCTTTTCTTTTTCTTTTTTTTTGTTTTTGTTTTTTTTTGTGTGTGTGTGACAGGGTTTCCCTGTGTAGCCCTGGCTGTCCTGGAACTCACTCTGTAGACCAGGCTGGCCTCGAACTCAGAAATCTGCCTGCCTCTGCCTCCCAAGTGCTGAGATTAAAGGCGAGCGCCGCCACAACCACCCCAGCTCTGCTCTTTTCCCTCCCAAGCACAGACTTTTCAAAACCTACTTTAATGAGACAGATTCCCCCCCACCCTGGCTCCTCAGTCATATTCCAGGCTCTTAAAGCCACAACATGATATTGTTCAATTATACCATCATCAGATCAGATTTGCTCTAATAAATCAGCATAACCCTCTTCACTAAACAATTTGTCTTTAGTAACATTTATGCCCTTGCTATATCCCTTTGTTCTAATTTTGTGGCTTCCTGACTCCACCACAATAATCATTGTAATTGCTGTCCAGCGTCTAGAACAGCTGACACCAATCACTTCTAATCTTGGGGGGAACCCTATTCTGAATAGCCCAAGTATTTAACATTTTTTTAACAAACGGAGAGTGCAGGCCATATAACATCACAGCCTCCTTAAAGTGCTTTAGATCTAGCATTTCTATCGAATGCCAGGTTAGCTCATCATAGGCATGTGCTGCACAAAGCCTGTGAAGGCTGAAGGTGCCTGGGAAGGCCCAAGCAAATCCTCTGGTATTGGGCTCAGCTGAACGCTCTCCCGTTGCACTTGCACCATCTCCTGTTCTTCCCTGCCCCTAGTGTCATGGTGATGCTCTGGGTGCCTGGCAGTGAAAGTGTGTGGGGCAGGGCGAGGTGGCAGTTTATCTTCCAGCCTATTTTGCTTCCCTTTTTCATCATGTGGTAAATTCCCAGTCTCAGACATGAGGCCTGAAGTGTGTTGTTCTCCTCCTGCTGGTTCTTTTTGCTTCCCAAGCACTCTGTTTGCAAACTCTCTACATCCTTACCAAACTCCTCAACCTTCTCTAACATGAGGGAGTTGTCGCCTCCACCCCCCACCCCTAGTCAAAAGAGTATACATGAAAACCATGAAACAAAACCAAAACGCCCTCCGGAACAAGGTAGGAAACACCCAGGGGTCATAGCTGCTATTGTGCCAACCTCCTTAGAGGAGGTTATGCTAACCTCTGCACAACCTGACCTTTCCTCTACCACGTGCAGAGCAGAATTATCCCTTATGCCTAAGCCACATCGGGCACCACCTGTAGGCTTAGCCTTTTCATTGTTGGTTTGTTTGTTTTGTTTTGTTTTGTTTTTGAGACAGGGCCGACGGGAGCAAGTATGGTTGACCAGAGCGAGCAGAGGTCCTAAAAGTCAATTCTCAACAACCAGATGAAGGCTCACAACTATCTGTACAGCTACAGTGTGTACTCATAACATAAATAAATGTTTAAAAAAAAAAGAAAGAAAGAAATTGGGAAGGCAAGGTGTGCTTTGTGCACATGCAGAGACCTAGCACTTGGGAGAGAGGTGGGGGGCGGAGTCTCTCCCATCTCTCATAGCAGAATCCTCCCTCAAAGAGCTTGGAGAAGATAAATGAAGTGATACAGGTAAAGTTTTCCCGGGCCCTCCGAGTGAGTGAGGCCTTTTCCTAGAGTGCTTTTTTCCACTCAGCAGAGGACACTTCTCATATCCATGGTCTTCTTTCTGTGCAGGATGAGGCCAAGGCTCTGGGCTATGCTTGTCCAACACCCCACAACAAGGTCACACTTCACGGGTGGCTCCTTGGAGCCTCTTCTAGGTTCTGTCTGGCATGAATTTTCACATGTCCTGAAGGGATGGGAGAGACAAGAAAGCTTTCCCATTCTGCTGGCACTTGCAGGGTCTTTCCCCAGTATGTGTCCTCACATGTGTGTGCAGGGGCTGGGGAGAGTGACAGGCTTTCCCACACTGCTGGCATCTGCAGGGTCTCTCTCTGCTGTGCATCTTCAGGTGTGTTTGGAAGTAGGCTTGGGAGTGGAAGGCTTTCCCCACACTGGCTCACATAGTGAGGACCGGTTCCCAAATGCCCTCAAGGACACAGAATACCAGAAGGCTCTGCTCTAACTCCTTGCTTCTCCCAACTGTACGGCCTTCCATGTTCTCTGAGGGATGAGTAGCAAGAGAGGGCTTTCCCACAATGCTGACACACATGTGGTCGTCTCTGGAAGATGAGTGACAACCGAAGGCTCTCCCACACTTTATGCTTGTGGAGCAGCTCTCCAGGGTACTTTAAGATAGAAACAGAAGCTGAAGGCTCTCCCACATGAGTGAGTCTCGTGTATGACTTTTCTCTGCTCTGTGACCTCTCATATGTCCCTTAAAGGAGGAGAAACAGGAAAACCCGTCCACATTTCACACATCCCAGGGTCTTGGTCCTGCTAGGACTCTGCACATTTTTCTAAGATGCGTTCCCAGTGTCTTCACACTTGTAGGCACTCTCCTCAACACCAGTCTCTACTCAAGGGCAGTCGCGCAAAAGGCTCTCCTACAGTGAGGGGCATTTTCTGGTTCTCATAGATTTGCCTGGGCTTTGTGCCATCACAGGCCCCACCTACAGGACACAGCAGGACCTTCGGCCTGGCCAAAGCCACCTTCTTCAAAATCTGTCCATAAAAGGACTGCCATTCAAAGCAGGAAGAACAGTTAAGGAGTCATTAGAGATTACAAACAGCTTCAATTCAATGTTCAGAATTTTAAGACACTGTCTTGTGCTGGGCAGTGGTGGCACAGTCACTTGGGAGGCAGAGACAGGCAGATCTCAAAGACTGGGAAGGCCCAAGCAAATCCTCTGGTGGTGTGCTCAGCTGAACACGTTCCCGTTGTACCTGCAGCATCTCCTGTTCTTCCTGGCCTCTAGTTTCATGGAGGTGCTCTGGGTGCCCAGCCTGGTCTACAAAGCACATTCCAGGACAACCAGTATCATTACACAGAGAAACCCTGTATGACCCTCAAGGACTCGTACCTTTGAATGCTTGGCCATAGGGAGTGGTAGGCACTATTAGGAGGTGTGGCCTTGTTGGAGTAGAAGTGGCCTTGTTAGGAAAACTGTGTTACTGTGGAGGCAAGCTCTGAGGTCTTATATGCTCAAACTACGCTTAGTGTGGCACACACTCTTTCTGCTGCCCACAGATCAAGATGTACAACTCTTGGCTGCTCTAGCACCATGTCTGCCTGCATGCTGCTATAGTTCCTACTATGATGATAACTGATTGAAACGCTGAACCTGTAAGCCAGCCCAAACTAAATGTTGTCCTATGTCAGAGTTGCCTTTATCATGTTGTTTGTTCACAGCAATAAAATCCTAAGACAGAAGTCGGTATCAGGGACTGGGGTATTGCTGTTCCCAGTCTGATCAAGCTTTTGAAGTAAGGTAGAATTTGGGTAGAAAAGCAGTGGAACCTTAAGTGGGGCTTAAAGGGCCAACCTAGCAAGAATATGGAAGACTGGTGGTGATTTGAGCTGTGAGGACCTGACTCAAAAGGTTTCGGAGGAGAAAAAAAAATGTTACTATGTTGCCTAGAGATCACTCGTGTGATATTTTGACTAAGAAGGTGGCTACTTTTGCCAGTGTTGAAAAGCCTGACTGAGGCTAAGGTGAAGAATTTTGGATTAATTGCATTGGCAAAGGAAATCTCAAAGCAACCTAGTACAGACTTTGTACTGTGTTTCACTCTTATGAAGAGTGTTTTGATGAAAAGGAGCAAGCTGACCAAGGAAAACCATGGAAAACAGAAAGCTAGTAAAGATGTGATTGGACCAGGGAGCCAACAAGCAGCAGCGCTGGCAGCTTCAGCTATATGGCTCTGGGTTTAGACTCAAAGATAAAGAAAAAGAGGTCATGGAGTCTCCCTCTGAGAATAAGGAAAGCTAATGAGGCCGGGCACATGACAGGGGCGTCATGGTGGAGGCCCAGAGAGGTCACTGGGTGGGTGGATTGCCTTGGAGACCCCAAGGTGTTAGAGATGCCAGAGCTGTGTAATACTGATGAGGAAGGCTGCAAATAGGGAATGGAAGCAGCCCAAGGGAAAGAAGTGTGTTGCAGTCACAGAGCTGAAAGGAGCTGGAGATGTGGAGTGCTCTATGTGGAGAGTGCCTGGTGCTTACCAAGGATATTGGTAAGCATGTTTACAATGAGCTAGGACAA
>JADRCD010105863.1:5000-13395 GCA_019843815.1 Montemys delectorum | reverse complement strand
TTTTTTTTTTTTTTTTTTTTTGGTTTTTCGAGACAGGGTTTCTCTGTATAGCCCTGGCTGTCCTGGAACTCACTCTGTAGACCAGGCTGGCCTCGAACTTAGAAATCTGCCTGCTTCTGTCTCCCAAGTGCTGGGATTAAAGGCGTGCACCACCACCGCCCGGCTGTGACTTGCTTTCTAAAACAAACCAGAAGCTTTGATTTTTTTTTTGTTTGTTTGTTTGTTTTTAGCTTTATTTTTGTTTCAGAGGAAGTTGGAATTCCAGGATTCTCTCTGCACATACCAGGCATGCTCTGTAGCTGATCGATCGGTGAGTTCCCAAGCTATCCTGCCTCTGTGGTAATTTTTGGTGTCAAGTTTGTTGGAGCAGGCATGGACACCTGACTGAACTAGACCAGTCATGGCCCTCCTTCAGGATCTGACATGCTCACCAGGTGGAAAGGGCACAGTCTACCGCCACCCAGACTAACAAGACAAAGGGGCTGCTGAGCAGCAAGGGAACAAGAGACAGAAAGCCAAAATGACTTCTTGGTTTGCCCTCTTCCTGAGCCGGGTGCAGGCTTTCTTTGGGATTTTGTTAGTCATCTCTGTGTGTGAAATAAGTCACCACGTCCTGTCCTCCTTTGGAGCCAAGTCTGGCTGGCTTCTGCCTCTTGTAATCAAAGAATTCTTTACAGCACATTCAAGATTTTGCTGACTGGCCAGCTCCTTCCTGCACCTTTCTCTTCCTTGTCCCTTTTCTCAATCAAACCTGAGCTGACTGACACATGTATATTATGTAGAATATCAAATATAGGTCAGTGGATGTCACCTCAGGAAAACAAGCAAGAGAAAGGGCCCTGGTTGGTGCTAAGCGAGGCTTGTTAGCGAAGGGAGACCACAATGCCCTCATCCCCCACCCCCTGCCCCGCAATAAACTCCCCCCCACCCCCGCTGGTGAGGGGGTCACCAGGGTCAGCCCATGCTTTCGCGTGTGAACTTCTTATTCTTACCAAATCAGTCAGCTGAAGTGGGAATGTTTTATTTCAGCAGACATGTGTCAGCCTGGGTTTGAAACAAAGACGTGCGGCCACAGTAGGCCGGGCACTCGCGGGCCTGTCACAAAGGCCGGCTGTGTGAGCCATCTCTGCTGAACGGTGGGCCTCTTTAGTGCCAGGCACCATTTTGGAAAGTTGCTAGGGAGTCTGGCTTGCACTTTAATGACGTATGAGACACATTCAAGGCCAAAGCTTTTGAAAAGGCAAGGCACTGGGAAGGTTTGGGGAGGGGGCAGCTGGGGAGGTGACAGAAATCAAATGACCCATTGAAGCTAAATTACCAGCCTCATGGAGCATTTTTAGAAATTGCAGTCTGCCTCGGCCTGTGGCCACCGTTCATTCTCTCACTTGTTCTTCCAATTAATTACTGTGTTTTAACACTATCTCCGAAGATAATTGCCTGTCAGTGTATCAGTATGTAACACCCTAGGGTGAGCGATGCTTCTGCTCCTTCTGCCAGTGCTAATAAACACAGGACTGGGGGTAGGGGCTAGAGGAGAACCCTGCCTGGTGGGAGGGGGACCCCACCTGGTGAGAGGGGACCTTACCTGGTGGGAGGGGACCCCACCTGGTGGGAGGGGGACACTACCTGCTGGGAGAGTAAACTCACCTGGTGGGAGGAGGACCCCACCTGCTGGGAGGGGATCCTACCTGCTTTCTTTTGATGGTCCAGGAGTCTAGATCTTTATCGCCCTGGCTAGCCTGAGGTAGTTCTAGGTGGACTGCAAGCAAAACATGCTCCCTACTTGGTAGACGAGGTGCCTTGCCCATCCTGCTTCCACTTTCAACAGCTTTGTGCTTGTTTGTTTCATGTTGAAGACCATGAACAGAGAGTGGGTGAGATTTTTCTCTCCCATCTATCTCATTACCACATCCAAAGGATAGGTGCATGGGTCGATAGGCTGCATAATTACAGAGTCGGTGAAAGTCTGATCTTTTCTAAATAAATCATGGGTGGAGGGGTTCGTGTGCGTGTGTGTGTGTGTGTGTGTGTGTGTGTGTGTGTGTGTGTGTGTGCTTGGAACAGAATGGAAGAGTAGTGGAATGTAAAGATGAGAAGCTTACATAGCTAAAGCCGGTTGAACTAAATAGTTCAGTAGGGGAAAAGAAAACCTCCCCATTTCAAATTAAATTGAACCCATTTGGTGAATATATGAGCATCATAGGGCATAACTGTCAATTACAGTGATAAGTCGTGGGTCTGGCACCGGTTTCTGGATTGTTCTGAGGCCCGCTTCCCAGTGTGGCCATTGGTGCTTTGGGGGAAATTGAAACTGATCCACCACATGAGACCTGAGAATCTTCTGAGAAGCAGACTCTAGTTCAATACCTCTGAGTTAATTGGCATTTTATTCTCATTTAAATCTCTGTCACAACCTTTTATTTTATTTTCTTCTGTATTTCAGAGGAGGCGGTGATTCTGAGATCTTCCCTGCAGCTCTGGAGAAGCTCAGAACAAATTAGATGGTGCCATGTAATCTCACCCGTGGATCTCACAGCCTTCCAGCTCCTGTCAGGATCTGGGGGCTGAGGCTAATGCCAGACGCTTGCTAAATAGCATAAGGAGGGGGAATGGAGTCATTAGTGGCTCACAGAACCTTTCTTCCAGGGCCCCGATTATATTCTGTCTGTAGATCGAGTGGCTCATTTGACAAGCACAATCCTCCCTGTGAGTATTCGGGGAAGAGATCACCCGGGAGGTAATGGTATAAATGATAAGATTGCATTCCCAACATGGCTCCGGGCATGCCTGCTAGGAACTCCTGTTGTGACTGAGGGACCTGCTGATGGTAATTCAGGTGACCCTGCCCAGGGAAATTTCCCTGGCTTAATTTCCAAATGGTGTCAATCTGTGGCCACCTTTCAGGTAGGATCATTTGGTAGGTGCCTTGGGCAGGCACTATGGAGATAGCCAGTGACTTCCACATACTCCGCCCTTCTGTCTTCATAAGAATCTTTATATTAGGTCCTTCTCAGGGAGGGTTTATTTTGGCTCACAGTTCAAAGACAGAGTACGCTGTGGCTGGAGCTTGAGGCTGCTGCTCACGTGACACCCTCAGTCAGGAAGCAACGAGAAATGGATGCTACTGCTTTTTCAGCTTACTGTCTCCTCTGCATCCAGACTAGTATCCCGGCCTGCGGGGCTCAGTTATTCGGGGAGTCAAGGGGGACCATGCCTGTGGGAAGAATGAGCGAGAGAGAGGAGGAGACCCTGCAAGGTTTGTCAAGGTCTACTTTACTTAGAGCAAACTGCTCAGTATGTACTTCCCGGGGAGGAGTGGGTTCACTGCAGGATCGTCCATCTGGAGGATGCTATCAGGGGGTTCGGAACATTTCCTCTTGGTAAACAGGCACAAGATGTTTTTAGCTAAGGTGAATGTCAGGCAGTTCTCAGGCTAGTTGAGGGGCAGGGGGTCGGGTGGCCATGCCTTGGCTCCCAACAGACTGGGTCTCCAGCTGATGGGATGATGCCACCACAGGCAGGTGGGGTCTTCCTAAGAACCTGCTCTAGAAGCTTCCTCACAGACACATGCAGAAGTTTGTCTCATAAGTGACTTTAGGTGCTGTGAAGTTGGTGTATTGTCTGTGACTACGTATGTCACATGGGCTTTCAGACCCTCAGACATCCTCTTATCTCCTCTGGGAGGCACTGGGCTGAGACCACTGCCTCTGTCTATGGCCCACAATGATGTTTACTGTTCCTAACCTCCCCTCCCATACCCCACAGTCTGGTCATTTTTGGGACACACTGAGTTTCTCTGGGCTCCATCAATGTGTTGGTTCACAAAAATCCTTATCATGGAATACTACCAACCAGACTCTTCTGGACCTCTCAATTCACCTACTGGTAAGGGAGTCCACGCCAGGAATTTCTTCCTAGTTAAAGTATTTCTGAAGCTATGCAGGGAAGGTCTCAAATGGAGTCCCCAGATGTCCATCTTGCTGCTACCCACAAAAAGTGGCCATGGATACCAGGCATTAACTCTCTTCTGCTACATTTTTGTTAGGAACTGTACTCTAGTCTGGAATCAGTCTCTCCTGATGTTTGTGTTACATTTGGGATGCTATAACAACCTCATTGTCCATCAACAGATGAATGGAAAATGAAAAATTGGTACATATACATATGTGTGTAGAATAGGATGGAATAGAATACTATTTAGCACTAAAGAAAATTAAGTTTAAGATTAATTTACAGCGAACGATTGGACTTAGAATGTATAAGCAAGATCACATATCTCAGAAAGAAAAAAAAGTACATGTTCTTTCTCATATGCAGAGTCTAGCCAATAGCATATGTGTATATGTAAGCAAATGTACACGTGAGTACATATAACATGTAGGGGAAAAGAAAGGCTAAATATTATGGGATGAGGAGAAACTGAAGACTGAATGCGGGTGACAGACATGAGTTATGAAAGATGATATAAAGCTAATTGTTATTCCATGTCTAACTCTGTCATAGACGTTTCTGGTTTTGGTGCTGGATACATGCATAAGTGAGATGGTAAAACCTAATGGGTAACTTCACAACTTCCATTCCAAATACCCATTCTAACTGTGTGGGAGTTCACTGAGTTGTATAGATTTTGAGGGTCTGGTTAATTTTTAGTGGTATTTTTATTTGCAAATTTGTTGTATATACGTTTTATAAAATAAAGCTTGAAACATTAAAATTAAAAACCCAAGAGAAACAACTGAAAGGAAGAAGGTTTGTGTCAGCTCACAGCCGTTGATTTTGGTCCCCAGGCTTGGCTCTATTGTTTCTGAGAGTGAGGGGAAAGCAGAGAGAGCTTGAGGAGGAAGCTATCAAGCTCATGACTGATAGGAGACAGAGACCAAGACAGAGAGAGAGGGGGGGGGGGGCGGACAATGCAGCCATTAAGGATGTGTCTTCAAGGGCTACTTCCTAAAATATCAAGGACCTTCCAAACAGTGTGTCTTCTGGGGACCAACCCTTTAATACTTTCATTTTTAAAAGTGTGTGTGTGTGTGTGTGTGTGTGTGTGTGTGTGTTCATATCTATCACTATTGGCACATTTACACCACAGCGTACATATGGGGGTCAGAAGACAGCCTCCAGAGTCAGTCCTTACCTCCCACCTTGTTTGACGTGTCTCTTTATTGTTCCTCAACATATACACCATATATGCCAGCTGACCTACCCACGAGCTGTGAGAATTTTCTCATCTTCTATCAGTGCCGTGTTAACAGAGCCACAGCCCTAATGGGGAACATTTCATGTTCAAATGTGTCCACTGCTCCGTAAATAACTTTCACGATGCCTGCAGTTCTCCTATGCTGCAAAGCAGGGGAGAAACCTGCACTTCTATCCATGAGCA
Organism: Montemys delectorum; assembly: GCA_019843815.1. Taxonomy (NCBI): domain Eukaryota; kingdom Metazoa; phylum Chordata; class Mammalia; order Rodentia; family Muridae; genus Montemys; species Montemys delectorum. The sequence continues at coordinate 8,015 of JADRCD010105863.1, read as the reverse complement.
GGAAAAATATCTCACAGATAGCCCTGCTCTGCCTGAGGCGCGAAGCAGCCCAAAGATCATCCCACAGACTCTGTACCACAGCACTGGGACCCGAGTCAGAGCTGGGCCAGGGAATCAGGCCCTTGCTTCTCCTTCTATGGGCCTCACATCTGTTCTCAACATCTAGGGACAAGCTGGTCCAAACCCCCCCTTCCCAGGCAGCCATTCCCCCTGGGGGTGTTGCCAGCCCACCAGGCCCGCAGACACAATGAGACGCAGACTCCCCTTTGGGCCAGCTGGAATTCTGGCTCAGTGTCTGCGCCACAGTTTGTGAATCTCTTGGCCAGTTAATGAGAGAGCCTGGCTCAGGCCGTCCTATGATCTCATAGCCTTTGAGTGGGTCACATTCCCTAGTTCCCAGTAGCATTGCTTGGAGAGGCATAATTCCATCGCCTTGAATTCATTCCCGAAATTGCCATTTGTCTTTCTTTTCATGTCTCCGAAGTATCTGAGGGCACAGTCTGTGTCTTACATAGCTCTCTACTTCCCATGGATGCAGTCCATTCCCTGGCACAGTACCCCGGCGGTGGACATCAAGAACTGGACCACACCCCATGTGAGACATTTGCAGAGACATGGAACTTAACCCGGGAGACCTACGGCCCTTCCAAAAATATTTCTTAGGTTATGACTCAGGTCTAAAAGAGGAGACCCGAGACGAGTATATTTAATAGGCTCCAAAGTTCTGGTGATCCCAACTCTTCCGTCACTTGGAACTATTGGCTTAGACCTTGGTGCTGAGTTTGGCTCTGGATTACTGACTGGGTACAGGGTATGAGCTGCCTGACAGAGAGGATGAGCATGGACTCTCTTCCTGGCTGTCTGCTCTTGAAGTCCTGCATGTTTCCTTCCACATGCAGCACATCTGCCACTCGTCACATCTGACACTCAGTCTTCTCCTGGCCTGTCCTTGATTAAGTCAATGAGCCTCCTGCCTTCTTGACATTGAAAAGTAATCAACTTTGCCTCCCAAGGAAGCATCATCCGTGGTGATTTCAGATCTGGGTGATCCCGGGAGCCCTCATTGTAAGGACTTTGGGAAACATTACTTCCTGTGTAGAATTATGGTTTATTTTTCCCTTTGGTGGGATCCACAGAGGACAGTTACACTCTATGATGCTCATATTTTCACCACTTTATGTCATTTTCCTGTCTCCTTTGAGTTCTGTTCCAGGAGCTGCTAACTTAACCCCACCCAGATAAGAAACTTAACTCACAGCTCTCCCCCACCTTCCCCCTCTTGCTCTCTTTACAATCACTGACAGAATCTAGAACTTCAGACTGCAAAGATCACCATCCATGGGAAGGTAATGAGAGGTTCTAGGGCCATCTGAGGAAGAGTTACAATGGAAGACTCCACAGGTGAATCTGGAGCTGATATCAGCTTCTCACCTGAGGCTTTAATTTTCAAACAAATTGTTATCATTATTAGGAGGTTTAGTTATCCTATTTTACTATTTCACTTGTCAAGAACACTGACCCATGAATAAGATGTGCCACGTTGACTCCAAGACACTGTGCGCTCCCTGACATACTTACTCTGTGTGGCATCAGACAGCTCCAAGAGAAGGTCAAGGGCACGGAGTTGGGGGAAACGAACAGGCTACACAGAGAACTTGGACCTGAACTCACAGAGCTTTGTTAAGCCTTCAATACACAAGTCTGAAAGAGTCAAGAAGGCATGTGTCCCCATGTACAACTAGTCTCTGGACCTTGAGAGCTGTGGTGTAAGGATGGTGGCGATCCTCCTAGCACAGATGAGGAGCATCATTAGGGAGTGTGCCGATTGGGAGGCTAGGCTTATGAATGGGAAGGCAATGGCACTTGTAGCCTGGCCAAGGCTCCCTGGAAGACTCCCCAGGGAGTGGCAGATGAGGACAAGGAACCTATGAGATCTGGGTGTTACTACCACTGGGGTCTTGCTTGTCTTCTGAGGAGCTTTGGCTACAGGCCGATCAGAAGCCCTGGGGGAGGAAGGCTCATGGCAACCTAGTCTCGTGGCTTTAAATACCAGCTCTATGCTAATGCCACCCACATTTATATTTCCAGCTCAGACCTCTTTCCTGGACGTCAGTCGATATATCCGAACACCCACTCAACATCTTGACTTAGATGTCTAACAGGCATCACAAACTCCACAGATCCAAAGTCCCTAAGACACCCCCTCCCCAAACCATCCCCACCCACGGCCTCCTCATGGCACCAGTACCACCTCTAGCCTACTGCTCAGCTGAAATTTTTGGTGCCTCCTTTACCCGGTTCTACATTCAATAAAGCAGCAAATGGAGATTCCAGCTTCAGCTGGATCCACACTCTGACCATTGTCCCTACTTCCCTACTAAGCCACCTACCACCCCCAATGCAAGCCACTATCACCATAAAAGGTACCCAACTTTATGGCAATAAATTTCCTGGGTCTCCCAGCTTCCATTTCTGTCACCCCTACCCCCGACCTCTAGTTGGGGACAGACCGGCTGGCCGGTGAGCCCCTCGGAATCTGCTGCTTCTCCCTCCTCGATGCTCAGAGTACAAGAGCTCGGTTGCTCGCTCTCCTGCCTCACAGTTCATGTTTGTGTTGGAGATGGAACTCAGGTCCTGGTTCTCGAATGACAAGAATTTCACTCACTGAATGAGCTGACTTTTCAGCCCCAGCTCTTCTTAATATGGAACCACAGATTCTTTGGAAGAGTAGATCAAGTCTCTTGTGCTCAGAACCATGCGACGATCTTCCACACCATGCAGAGCAAGGTCCCTCAAGATGGCCAACAAATCTCTGTGTGGTCTGCACATTCTCTCAGTTCCATGCACTTGACCTTTGCCCTAGCAGCTAGGTCTAGCCCCTCTCTTGCAAAAGCACCCGCCCTTGAGCCTGGGTGATCCAACTTCGAAGCGCTGCTCAGTAGATCCCTCTCTCTAAAAAGCTCCCTCCACCGTTTGTCAACTGGGTGAACCGCCTCATCTCTACCATGGCTGTTC
>JADRCD010105860.1:0-10598 GCA_019843815.1 Montemys delectorum | reverse complement strand
GTTTTGCATATGTGTGTATGCAGGTGTGTATGTGTGTTCCTGTGCTTGTTTTTTGGATGCCAGAAAGTGTCTTCCTTAACCAACCTCCACCTTATATTTTTAGACAGGATCTCTCATTGGCCAAGACCTCCCTAAGTAGGCTAATCTGTTTGGCCAGCAAACCCCAGGAATCCCAGCCTTCCTAGCTCTGGGATTGCAAACAAGGTCCCCAGGCCTGCTTTTTGTTTATTTCCACAAGGTTTCTAAGGATCAAATTTAGATCCTCATGCTTGCAAGGCCAACAGTTCACCCATGAAGCCATTTTCTAGTTCCATGAATACATATGTCATATGGTGTTAAATAAGCTAGTATGTATAAAGGCCCATACCAATTTTTCAAGAAAAATTGTGATTTTGGTCGTATTAGTGGTAGCTACCCTGAGAAACATATATAATTATCAATTAAGGAAGATAACATGAATCAAATACCTTTGAATTGGCACAAAAATTGTGAAGAGCAGAGGCCATTGCTCACAGTCAACAAGTTGACAGAGAACTTGAGCAGGGGTCTGAAAACTTGCCTGTCAACATGTACGTGCAGAAAATGCAACTGGGCCAGAGAGAACAGAACCAGTGGATTGCAATGAATTCTGCCCAAAACAGGAAACAAATTCTGAGCAAATGGCAAGTGGCAGGTCCATAATAGCCCACACTTTCGAACAAGTGGAAGACTTGAGCTGGAGTTCATTCTTTTTGGCTTGTACTACATGGCTGGAAACATGTCTATCAGCTAGGACCCCCTCATGGCTTGACCTTACTAACCAGGAAGGGGGACTCTGGTTTTTGGGAATAGGCATCAGCAGATATTTAAATAATCCTTCAAAGAAAAAGAACTTTTCTAAACTCATCGCCCAGGACACAGGCATAGGAGGAGTGTGTCTCTTCCTGAGTTCTCCTATCCTTTCTTTCTGATGTAGGTCCTGACATCTGTACTTGTCTTTTGATATGGGAACACTGGTGAAGTCTCACCTCACTGGCTTGCTTGGCCCATCTCCCCTTTAGTTTATGAGTCTCATTATTTCCCTGATTTTGAGAAAACCTCACAATGTCTGATGAGGTTTTCCTTCAGTTGACTCTTGCTTCAATGATCCTCTTGGCTGGGGCAATCCTGGACTCCCTCCCAGCTCGATCCCAGGAAGCTCTCAGTAGGTTTCTCTGGCTGTGTTTTGAGCAGACATAGGCAAGGCTGTGATTGTAGTCCTCAGCATGAGTGGCAGCACAGGGCCAGGGTACCTGACATTGGAAAATTTCAGTCTTACATTTGCCTCTGACCACTGATGTAATGGGTGCATCATACTCGGCCACATTGTGCCAAGTTTTCTCCCTTGCAAAAAATGGAGCATAATAACAATAGCACTAGCCTGGTGGGTTGTGAGGGATAAATTAAATGAGGAGAAGTACTTAGAACCATACCTGTTAAGTAACAAGTACTCAGTAATTTTAGTTTATTATTATTTACTATTAAGAAGGAAGGAATCAGATTAGCCCAACAGAACTGTGAAAATCTCCATGGGAATGTTTATAGCTCAAAAGAGTTTTTGATCTATGACTAGTTTCCCAAAGGATGGGTTGAAAGTAGGGTGATCTGCAAAGAGAGAGAGGACAACATAAGGGCGTAGGGGCTTGGGTATGAGATATTTCTAGGAAGTGGAATCAGGCAGGGAGCTGTGGACGAGTAGCAGGGTAGGATGTGAGATGTAGTATGTGAGTGTAAAGCTGGGGATGAGGGTGAGGTGGGAAGTACTCTGTGCTCAGTCTCAGGGTAGGGCAGTGATTCTGATGGTCCCACTGCTGTGGGATTGCTTTGTGTGGGGTGCGAGCCAGGAGAGCTTTGCGAGAGGGTATTTCATGCCGAGGATTTTATAAAATGGATCACTGACATCAAAGGTTTGTCTCCCTGATAGGATTTTCTGGGGTATTGCAGGTTTTGTGTTTACATTTTGCTTGCTTTGTTTTTTTTCCCCTTTACTTAAAAAATGCAACATGTGAAACTATTTAGCTTCTTGGAGTGACCATTTGTAGGGTGAATCTCACCCATTGCTTTCTCTTCACCCACTTGCTGCTTTCCTCCACGTTCATGCAGCTACAGCATTTAATACAGGCTGAAATGTATTTGACACTACTGCAGCTTTAAGGAGCTTGGATTCACTTCAGCCCCTGCTTGCGTCACTTGTCACAAGCCATTAGCAGTGTACCTGGGTGAGTGACCTAGGGTTAAGGATTATGTTTAAGAGCCATCTTGGTGTTTTTCTGCTTGCATTGGTTGGACTCAGACTGAGAAATACTTAAATATTTAATTTTGTTTGGTTTGCTTCAGAGTAAAGGCTAAAAGAAGTCTGGCTGTGTGTTGGTGTTTCTCTACCATACGCATACAATTCTTCTTAGTCTTGAATGGGAGGATCCTTTCTTTAGATGCCTAAGTATTTCTGAAATTTGACTCTCACACACCCTGAAGGAAGTGCTTGAAAATGCCACCCTTAGAATGAACCTAGTAAGAGCTTTGTTCAGACTCTTGCAGGTCTACAGAGTGTAGCCAACCTGAATTCTGAGTTAGAGTCTTTCCAAACAGACTTATTTATAAAGCTCCTGTTATTTTCTTTTGCTCAGCATCTGCTGGAAAAAGCAATAAGGTGTGAGAAAAGCTCCTTTGATCAGCATCCCTAGGGCATGGTCTTAAAACTGAAGAGAATCTGGGCAGCATTTCCTCCCTTAGATTGTCTTTCTGTTTGCTTGAGAAAAGCACTTTCCTTCCTCCGAATGTGTCAGAGCTCCTATCACTACTGAGAAAAAGGCTTTTAGGGTTGACCAGTTCACCCTCTGGAACATTCCTCTTCCTTTAAGCAACCTTAGAAACAGGCACCAGGCAGGGATAGGCATGGTCCCCTTTTCTTTGAGTCTTCAGAGAAGGGAAGGTCACTGGTGCTTCCTCTAAAACTGGCTCTTCCAGAGGAATGAGCCAATTTGCAGAGTGACAGCTGCCTATCCCCACATTCCTCTCCTCTATGGGTTGCTGGTGACACTGATGTCACTTTGCCTTCACATCATACCAGAATCTCACTGGCTGTGTCAGAAAAGTGCTAAGGAATTAAAGATCTTCAGTGCCTTCAAAGCTACTGAGGTTGCCAGTCAGTATTTCTCTTCTTACATCTTTTTGTCAGTCTTCCTTTAGGAAAGAACAATTAGCTTATATGCAGCCAGCCCCTGAGAAGTTCTACAGGAACTGCCAAGGTTTCTTATATGTTTGGAAGTCCATCAAGCAGACAAAAATGGAAAGTTGACTATATCTTAGAGGAATGGTTGTGTTAGGATAGGTGGGAAAAAAATCTCAAGAGGTAAACATTTGTCCCACTGTGTTCTCCCAATGGATGTTGGGATTGTCATGTGGAGGGTTCTAGGGTTCTAGGAATCAGGAAATACTGTAATCAACTGTAGGCAGATTGCTGTTTTTTTTTTTTTAAACTCAAAGCTAATAATGGTTCTTAGTTTTCAGTTTCTTAGGCCAATAGGACCATAGAATGTTTTTCATGTATAGGCCAAAGGATAGATGTTCATTGGAGCATTTAGAAAGTGCCTGGATGGGCTGCTGCGGTGCTTAGACTGCTACCAAGCCTGATGACATGAGTTCAACACCCAGGACCCAGAGGGTGGAAGGATGGAAAGAGAGAACTGACTTCCACAAGTTGCCTTCTGAACACACACACACCACATACACACACACAGAGGTGTGAGTATTGGCTGAAATCAAATGTCATGAGGATAGGGAGACAAGAGGCAGGTGTGAGCATCCTTGGGGTATAGTTTACTGCAGTACCATAATTATAAAGGAGTGTTTCTGAGATCCTCCAGTGGCTCTGAAGAGGAATGGTGGCTCTGGGAGATGCTGAGTGCTTTAGTTGTTTTCTCATTCCTGTGATCCATACCTGGCAATTGTTAACTTAAGGAAAGATTTACTGTGACTCACAGTTGGAGGTGACACTCTCCTTTATGGCAGGGAAGACATGGTGGTAGGTGTGTGAGGATTCTGGTCACAGGAAGCACAGAAAGACCAAGATGTGGAGTGGCCTATAAAAATCTCAGCATCTGCCCCCAGAAGATCCACTTTTGACATTGTACCTTCTAAGGGTTCTATAATCATCCAGGTAGCACTACTAGCTGGGGACTAAGTGTTTAAACATTCCCATGCCTCCCAGGGACACTTCACATCCAAACCACAACAGGTTTGTATTGTTTTGTCAGAATGAGGCTAATATGGTGATGGCTCATTTTAGTTTGGACTTTCAAAGGCTAGAGAGGAGTTTACATTATTATGATCCTGAAGGATCATGGTATATTTAATCTTTGGTTCTTCCCAGACATATGTAATGAACTTTCAGAAAGGAAGAAGAATGGGGAAAATATGTGTTTTATAGGAGAAACATTTTATGTATTCATTGAAACCCAGTCCAAAGGGATTCTTAAGTGATCCCATCCCCTATCAAAGTCATAAAAAAGAAGACTAGGTGACCATACTGAATTATTGAATGTAGACCCACAGAAGTTTGAGCACACCAGAATAATTGTATGTTGTACCAGTAAATGTCAAGTTCTTCTCTTGGTTAAAAAACATTTTGAGGTGCATGGGTAGGGAGCTGCTTTACTAGCTTTAGGGGCCTGATTTTAGTTAGCACCAAGTGTTATAAGTTCCTTGAGAGTACCAGGAGAGCAAATATGCACTTTATTTGCAAGTGGAAGAATGATTATTGGGTGGAGGGATGCAAACATGTGCATCTCAGGAGTGAGTACCATCTCTTAGCTATTATATTTGAAGAAGAATGAGGTATCTGAGTTCATTCAGATGAAAGAATGCAAGATGAGGAAAAGAATTCCACTGCTGTGGAAAGAGGCTGAAGTTAGAGACTGTTGAAACTTGAAGAAGATAACTATTACTGGATATAATACCTACCTTCAGGCACCTTAAGGCTCACTGGATATGTGAATGACTGTACTCATACAGCCTTAAGTGGCAGAATTTGACCAGCAGGCAGAAGCTCTCATAGAGTATCTTATAACTTTTTAAAAAATGACCTGCAAGATGAGTCAATAGCTAAGGACACTTGCTGCCAAAGCTTGATTATCTGAGTTTGAGCCCTGGGACCCATACTGTAGGAGATTGTTCTTCTGACCTCCATAGATATGCTGCTGCTGTACACACACACACACACACACACACACACACACACACACACACACCAAACATCACACACACACACACCAAACATCACACACATGCTCAGCTCATACACATGCACAGTACACACATGCACGCATGAATTTAGGTAAATGCAAGTGCACACATGTGTACATATGTACATGAATGTATGTACTTGTGCACACATACATACAGAAATGTTCGGTCAATGAGAGATGGTCAGGAGGGGGATGAGCGTCTACACAGGGTCTTCATTGTTACTAGAAGCTCTCATAGCATAAAGTTTGGCTTTTAGAATAAAAGTTCCAGGGTATCCCTATATCTAATCTAATTTTGACACTATGAGCTGATAATTGGGTCTTTAAAAATGCGTGGTCATCAAAGAGAAGGAAATTGAAAATAACAGTGAAGGAAAATAAGTTTTGCTAGGGGCTACTTAACCACTTTATGTGTATCCCTGATCCTGTAGCCACATGTAAGCCAAGGGATGGTGTACTTAAACCTTCAGAGGTGCACAAGTTAGAGCAGTAAAATGTCAACTATCTTGCCATAATGCTTGGCATCATCCTTGGTTGGATCTTATAATGCTGGAACAACTCAATGGGAACTTTACTTTTAAAGCAAGTGAATATCAAACATCTGTTATATGTTAGGTAAGCAGTGCACGAAGCTTACCCCTGCTTTATAAAATTATAGAGTAGCAATTTTCTTTTTTCTTTTCTTTTTTTTCTTCAAGACAGTGTTTCTCTGTGTAGTCTTGGGTGTCCTGGAACTCACTCTGTAGACCAGGCTGGCCTCGAACTCAGAAATCCACCTGCCTCTGCCTCCCAAGTGCTGGGATTAAAGGAATGTACCACGACTGCCTGGCTAGAGTAGAAATTTTCAATTATTATTTTATTATTTATATTTTCTATAATTTCAATCCAGTTTCTATTTGTCAACTATTTTAAAACCAGTGACTTTGTTCCTTTTATTGAGAATTTTCATAGTATCTTATATGGACAATTTGTGAGGAAAAGGGGACAGGAAACATGCCTAGTTCTTAGTTCAAATTATTTGAGACAATAAGAACATTACTGAATTCATTTTAATTTATATCTCCATACAGTAAATATTATAACAGACAATTATGCAGTTTCTAATGTTTGACAGCATAGAAATATAATTAGCAAATAAGAAATTCTGTCTTTATGGCTTATCTAGGTATGGATTGGATTGAATCTCCATCACAGATCATTTAGTTGCACTTGAGGCTTGAATTGAGGTTGAGAAACATCTTGGTCATTACAGGGCCTCCATGGCTAATCTTAACACACTCAGGGAGAAGAAGCCTCAATTGAAGAATGACATCCCTTCCTTCTGGCCTGGGCCGGAGCCCTGAGCAGACCTTGGGCTTGAACTCTGCAGTCAGTTCCACAACACCCAGAAGAAGCTCCATTCCTAGCTGCTCTAACATGCCCAGGATCATAGAATCAGAGGTAAGGAGGACACAACATCTGTCCCAACACCACCTGGAGTAACTGGGACCAGTAGGATCCAGGGACGCAGGAACCCTGCCCAACCAGTGGCATGGGTTCCTTCCGGTCTGTGCTGGTGCCCTGAGCAAACCTCGTGCGCAAACTCTGCAGCCAGTCCCACAACACCCATGGGAAGCTCCACTCCCAGGTACTCTAACACGCCCAGGAACACAGGATTCCAGGATTCCAGGAGCTTGGTCACAACAGAATCTCAGGATCACAGGATCCCAGCATCACAGGATCACAGAGACAGCTTGACTCTGAGGAGTTCTGACACAACCAGGATCACAGCAAAGACAGTTCCAGTCAGATAAAGTGAGGGCAGGTAGCACTAGAGAGAACCAGATGGCAGGAGGCAAGCATAAGAGCATAAGCAACAAAAACCAAGGTTACTTGGCATCATCAGAACCCAATTCTTCCACCATAGCAAGTCCTGGATACACCATCACACTGGAAAAACAAGACTCGGCTCTAAAAATCACTTCTCATGATGATGATAGAGGACTTTAAGAAGGACATAAATAACTCCCTTAAAGAAATACAGGAGAATACAGGTAAACAGCTAGAAGTCCTTAAAGATGAAACACAAAAAAAAAAAATCCCTTAAAGAATTACAGGAAAACATAATCAAACAGGCGAAGGAAATGAACAAAACCATCCAATATCTAAAAATGGAAATAGAAACAAGAAATCACAAAGGGAGATAACTCTGGAATTAGAAAACCTAGGAAAGAGATCAGGAGTCATAGATGCAAGCAACACCAACAGAATACAAGAGATAGAAGAGAGAATCTCAGGTGCAGAAGATATCATAGAAAACATCAACACAACAGTCAAAGAAAATGCAAAAAGCAAAAAGTTCCTAACCTAAAATATCCAAGAAATTCAGGACACAATGAGAAGTCTAAACCTAAGGATAATAGGTATAAAAGAGAGCAAAGATTCCCAACTTAAAGGGCCAGTAAATATCTTCAACAAAATTATAGAAGAAAATTTCCCTAACCTAAAGAAAGAGATGCCCACGAACATATAAGAAGCATACAGAACTCCAAATAGACTCGACCAGAATAGAAAATTCCTCCTGTCACATAATAATCAAAACACCAAATGCACTAAACAAAGAAAGAATATTAAAAGCAGTAAGGGAAAAAGGTCAAGTAACATATAAAGATGGACCTATCAGAATTACACCAGCCTTCTCACCAGAGACTATGAAAGCTAGAAGATCCTGGGCAAATGTCATACAGACCCTAAGAGAACACAAATACCAGCCAAGGCTACTATACCTAGCAAAACTCTCAATTACCATTGATGGACAAACCAAGATATTCCATGAGAAAACCAAATTTACACAATATCTTTCCATAAATCCAACCCTACAAAGGATAATAGATGGAAAACACCAGCACAAGGAGAGAAACTACACCCTAGAAAAAAAGCAAGAATGTAATCTTTCAACAAACCCAAAAGAAGATAACCACACAAACATAATTCCACCTCTAACAACAAAAGTAACAGGAAGTAACAATCACTTTTCATTAATATCTCTTGACATCAATGGACTCAATTCCCCAATAAAAAGACATAGATTAACAGATTGGATATGTAAACAGGACCCAGCATTTTGCTGCATACAGGAAACACATATCAGTGACAAAGACAGATACTACCTCAGAGTGAAAGGTTGGAAAACAATTTTCAAAATGATCCTAGGAGAAGCCATTTTAATATTGAACAAAATCGACTTTCAACTAAATTTACACACACAACTATGATTTACATGAGAAGAAACTTTAATTTAGCAAGAGATGCATGGTTATAACAAATAAATACATTTAAGAAGAAGCCAAGAAGTATGGGATCCACATGTACACAGTACCAGTAACATAGGCAACCTCAAGAAATGAAAACAGAGCCAAATACTCGAGATTATTCACCTCAATATGTCAAATGACTCCTCCACAAAGTGGTATTCAAGTGTAGAAGACATGATATCAATCTGCATTTCAGTGCAGTAGATTCTAGTAAAAACATTCTAGGTCTCAAATAATTTTGCAAACCTGAATATATAATGTCCTGCAAGACTTTTGCATTCCTGGGTTGGAATGAGGGCAGTCTTCATGTTACCCATGCTTCCCAAACTAATTTGGAATATCTATGGTATCTACCCTGAAATTGACTGAAGTAAACACATTGTGGTTTCTTTGTTGGATGCCGAAAATCTAGAAAAAACAAAAAAAGCCACATGAATGAACTCAAATGGCATCAGAACACAGGTAGGAGTTGAGTCTGGGAATGTAGACCAGCTGGTAGAATACTTACACAAAGCCTTAGGTTCCAACCCTCCCGTAGGTGAGGCTCAGCTCAAACCTGAAAACATGACCTGATCCAAGCTGACCCTTGTAATACACACACCCCATTTCCAAAATTAACCTCCTAACTACATCCACAATTTACCAACCTGTTTCTCAAACATCCTGGTGATTCCCTGCCTTTACATCTGCTCTACCTGGAATGACAGGTTTCTTTCAAGACCCCTTCCCATTACCCTCTCCATTTTCTTCTCTGCTCCCCACCATGAATCTTGAGGGTCTGCCTTGGCTTACATACATTTCTTCCTGGACTTTGGTTAATAAGATCCATGTGAGGAGCTCCCTGTTTCCCATGAGCACAGTGCACAGTGTGTGTGAGGGTGCATGGGTGACTCAGTGAATAGCTGAGACCCTAAGGCTGAGCAATCAGTCATCCAGGCAGAGGACCTGCCTATAGAGAAGCACTGAGATAAGTGGTGGGAATACAGGTGAATGCAATCATGCCCAGTTTTGCTTGAAATTATTTGTAAAATTGGGCAGAATTTGTGTGATATATTTAAAAATAACAGATGCAAATGTTTGTTTCACAAGTCATGTGAATATTTTAAGCTTTGTATTCATGCCAGAAGATGAGATTTGCTTATATGAAAAAAAATGTTGTATGAAAATATTACATGTTATTCAAAACAAGATGATGTTCTCTGCTCAGTATTTTTACATTAAATAGAACTTTCCTTTACAATGAGTGAAGTTTTACAAAACAAATGGTTTGATTCTCTGCCCGTCTCTCCAGCCCCAATGATAAACAAAACTTATATGTAAGTCAGATACCTATTAATTATACTTATGGCCCAGTCCAAGCCAGAGAAGAGAGAGAGAGAAAAAAAAGAGAGAGAAAGAGAGAGAGAGAGAGAGAGAGAGAGAGAGAGAGAGAGAGAGAGAGAGAGAGAGAGAGAGGAGAGAATTGGTATCAGCATGGGCCAGATAGGGGCTGGCTGAATAGTGTGACTGAATTACTGGGCTGGAGAAGGCTAACAGGTATGAAACCACTCAAAATTTTATTTCCTGGGAAGAATCAGGCTCAGGTTGAAACATCACCAAATGGGGCTGCACACAGATGTTTGTCTCCTGAGAAGTCTGGGTAAGAGGAGAGGGGCTCAGAGGCCTATAAAGCGCAGGGTTGCCTTGATTGAAGGGTTCATTTCTACAGCAGAATGAGCAATGTCATCTCCAGCAACCAGAGGATGTGCCGTCGCCAAAGAGTACAGAAATGGAAGCTGTCATCCACTTTGTGTGCCAATGCAAGCATGAAAAGTTGAGTTTGGATCTCTAGCACCCATGTAAATAACTGAGTATGGCAGTGTGTACCTGTAGTCATAGAGTCAGGGATCCCAGGGACTCACTAGACAGATAACAGACAGACAGGCAGACAGGGACATACAATGCATACACATAAAATATAGGCAGACAGACAGACAGACAAACAGACAGAGACAGACAGACAGGCACACACACACACACACACACACACACACACACACAC
>JADRCD010105858.1:0-12164 GCA_019843815.1 Montemys delectorum | reverse complement strand
CTAGACTCTGAGAAAATGAAGGAATCTGCAGGACTGGAAGGACAGGAAGTGAGTGATAGAAGGTGGATGTGGTACACACACTATTATGCACATGCATGAAATGTTATATTGAATATTATTATGTCCAGTGAGGATAGCTAATAGAAACTGAAAAGAATCTAGAAAATATATTTTCAATATATTATGATAACATTGTTTTTCACTTTGGTTAGGTAATTTTTGGATTTTCTCTTGATACTGTTAAACAAATTAACACATTCCAGTGTTAGGTTTTTTACTTTTAAAAGAAAGAAAAAGTATTGTGTGAACACTGGTATACCAGAAGTTCAGTTCAAATTTCTCTCTTGAAGGAAAAAGTAAATTCACTGTTAGGCTTGGTGTCTGCCTTAAACTATTTAATTTCAAGAAATGTCTACTCAATTGAGCAGATACACATCACATAATTTACATGGCTAGTCAGGAATTACACTGAAAGTTCATTAAATCTTGTCTAGGGAATTTAAGTGAACTCAAGTAAGTAAATTAAGTGCTGAGTTAATTAAGTTGTTAATTAGTTAATTAACTTATAGTTTTAAGTGATGTCATTAACAAAGTGACATGAATTTCAGTTTTATTTTCCTATATTTAGAAGGTCTTCAAGGAACTGTCAAAGCTTGAGGGCTGAATTCTTTTCACAGAGTTGTGAACCAAATACCAACATATTTATAGTATGATTTGATTATTTAGGGTTGAAGGCATTTTGAAGCAATTTGCTTAATTGTCTCTTTCTTCTTGCTTTTAGACATTAGAAGGTGCCGTCTTCATTCACGTTTTAATGTGAAAAAGACTAAATGAAGCAAACATGATACCATTCCCAGTGCTTAACCAGTTTGATGTATGTCTGCGGATAGTGTGGGTCTTCCATGTCTCCCAGAAGGCCATATTTTGAAGCCTTTAGTGCATCACTGGGAGGTAGGGAAACATTTCAGGGCCTGGTGAAAGGAAGAAGTTAGGTTCTTGGGGCAGACCGTTGAAAGGGATACTGGGATCCAGGCCCATTATTCTCTCTCTCTCTCTCTCTCTCTCTCTCTCTCTCTCTCTCTCTCTCTCTCTCCCTCCCCTCTCTCTCTCTCCCTCTCCCCTCCCTCTCCATCTCCAGCTGCCATGTGGTGAGCAAGTATGACATAATCACTTCAATGTCACAACCCATAGGCAACTGGCACCAAGTAAACATGGACTGGTGCATTTAACACCACAAGCCAATAAGAATCTGCTTCCAGGTTATTTATCTCTGGTATTTCATCACAGTGACATGAAGGTGATCAGCATATGCTTTAGAAAAGTGGATTCCAGTTATTTGTCACAGGATGAATCATATCAAAATGGTGGGTTTAAAATACTAGCAGTCATTTATTTGGTCTATGGATCATCCAACTAAGGCAAGGCAGGACGAAGCTTATATGTCCTGACTGGAACTGGTTGACTTAAGAAGGCTCATTCACATGGTTGACATGCTGGTGCTGGCTTCTGGCTGGGAGCTCAGCAGGACTATTTCCTAGTTCCCACACCCCTAATTGTCTCTCCATAGTTACTTGGACTTCATCCTTGGACAACTGCAAACTGTGTGGAGTGAGTGACAGAGACGTGGATGGCAGATATCGAGATAAATGAAATTAGACCCATATATATCACCTTGAACAAAAGCTAAATGGATTTATACTTAAACATGAAACCTAAAACACTGAACTACTAGAAGAAAACATAAGAAGTACCCTATGTGATATAGATATAAAAAAAGGATTTTCCTAATAGGACTCCATTTGCCCAAGAATTAAGGCCAGCAATTCACAAGCAGGTTTCCATAAAACTAAAAGGATTCTGCATAACTAAAGAAAGAAGCAACTGTTTGAAGAGGAAGCCAATAGATTGGGAGAAAGTCTCTGCCAGTTACACATCTGATAGAGGATTAATATTTAGAATACAGAATTAAAAAAAAAACCAAAATAAAAAATGAAACAACTCATTTAAAAAGTGGGCCTGGGACTTCTCAAAAGAAAAAAAAAGCCTTAATATATATCTCAAAAAACGTTCACCATGTCTAGCAATTGAGGAAATGTCAATTAAAGCAACTTTGGGATTTACTCTTATCCAGTTAGAAAAGCAAAGATCAAAGAATGCTGGATGCAGTGTGGGAACGAAGGAACCCTCAGTCAGTGTTGGTGAGATTTCAAACCGGTCCAGTCACTCTAGAAACCAGTGTGGAAAATTATTGAAAAGCTAAAACTAATTCTCCAATATGATCCAACTATACCACTCCTTACTGTATGCCCAAAGGACTGGACATCCTACTTGCTTAGCTATGCTCACTCCTGCTAGAAGTATGACACATGTAAATGGAATGACTATGAACTTTGGAGGTAAATGGATGGAACTGGAAAATGCCATATTGAGTAAGGCCCAGAAAGTCAAATATTATGTTCTCCCTCACTAAAGGTTCCTAGCTCTGAATCTTCTGATACAAGTGTAGTCCTCACCCCTCTTCAAGGAAATTTCTCAGGTGGAGACCATTAGAGAAAACCACAGCCAATCAAAATGCAGAGTTGTGGATCCCAGTCCCAGCAAATATATCTATAAACCACATCCTGAACTTACGAATCAGGGAGCATGGCTGAAGGGCAGGGAGGAGGGGATCAGAAAGATTAGAAGAGCCAGAGGATCAGGGAGTTTGTGGTGAGATTTGTTTCTTAGTAGTGTCAGAAATTATACCCATAAAGTCTCACCAACATGATTGTCTAACTATGAGCTGAACAAGAACAACATCAATTGATATGCCATGTCCCATGGGGGTGAGGCATGTGGCCTCAAGCCTATACAAAGAATTACAGGCAACTAAGGAATGCTGGAAATGGGAGAAATAGTCTTCCTCAAGCAAGAGGATACCAAATGTTATACAACACTAAATGGTCAGCCCTGAAAATAGTGTCTAGACTGAGTAGGGTGTATTTGTGTATTTAGGAATATATATGTATACACACACATATACATATACACACACACAAATATATGTGTGTGTATACATATATATGAATATACTGTATTTCTCTTTACTTGTATATAAAGTCACTTCTAAAATTTTGTTTGAGACAAAGTCTCCAGTCTTGGCTGTCCTAGAATTGTCTATGTAGACCAGGCTGACCTCAAACTCAAAGAGATATGGCTGCCACTTGCCTTTCAAGTGCTGGGATTAAAGGTATGCACCACAATGCCCAGTTGCTACTTCTTAAATTATGCATTCACTGAGAATCATGACTGTGACCTTAGCAAATTGCTTATACAATGGGAAGATGGAAGTAGGAATTGGGAGAGATGCTTTTGCTCTGCTGGCAATTTAGACTTTGGGAGGAGGCCCAGGACCTAATGGTGAAGTTCCACATATAAACAAACATTGATGGACCTACTAAGTTTTTATATCCATCAAGCTATGAAAACAAGAGCAACTTCAAGTCTTCTTAAATGGTTGCATTTCCAAGTGAGCCTATGAGATGCTGTAACAAATGTTGGACTGGATGCACAGAGACTATTGCACTTCTGCAAAAATATTTTACTTCTTGGAGACCGGGAGAGAGTCCCTGAGCAGTCAGTGAGCTACTCATTGCTCTAAGAGGTTACTTATTGGCAAATATATAAGTGCCCTACAAGTTCAGATTTGGGTGTGTGCAGTATATTGTCTGTAGCAGGTGAATTCTGCTCATGCTGGCAGTGTCTGATTGTTTGGGGTGGAGCCCAAGATGACATCCTGGCACTGAGTAGGTTGACATGGAGGCAGGAGGTAAAGAGAATGAATGATCCACATAGTTCTTAGAATATGGTTGTAAGGACTGAAGTAGACAGTTCCAAGGCATGAAATCAACAGACACAAAATAGCGTGTAGCTAACTGATGCCCTGAGCAGGCAGGTGATAAGTTTCAAATGCTCAGCTGCCTACAGTCTACTGTTAGGATTCTATTTCACAAGGAAGTATTTCAGGTACTGATTATCTACTGCATATTCATTCTCTTTTTATTTCTCCATATGGAACTCAAAATTGTCAAGTCTTAGATCTAACTATAAAATGACATTTTTAGGATCCTTGCAGAAAAGAACGCCATTGACTTTTCAGAGGCCACTAGATGTAGCTTTCCAAGGGAGCTTTCCCAAGAAGGAAGAAGCCTACAATTCCCTCCCTCTCCCTCCCTCTCTCTCTCTCTCTGTCTCTCTGTCTCTGTCTCTGTCTCTGTCTCTCTCTCTCTCTCTCTCTCTCTCTCTCTCTCTTTGAGTGTGAGTGCTGGAATTGCAGCTGCCATCTTAACTCCATGGAGATAATTGTAACATTATTGGAGAATGAAAGAGCATCTGTCTTTGATGACTGTGGCACTCTCATCCTAGCACCAAGTTAACCATTTTATAAACAAAACGAAACACTATCATGTCTTAACCATCATTAGTTTTGGCTTCTTTTTCTTATTGAAAAAATTTTTCATACAATATGTTTTAATCATGTTTTCCTCCCCCAGTCCAATTCCTTCCAGATGTTCCTGCGATCTTTACCCACTCAACTTTATATTCTTTTTTCTCTCTTTAAAAAAAAATACAAAAGACAAGAAACAAAACCAACAAACCAACCACCCAACCAACCACCTAACCAACCACCCAACCAACCACCTAACCAACCAAGCAACCAACCAAGCAATCAACGAGACAACCCTCTCCACAAACCCACTAAAGTGGAAACAAACAAAAGACCCATAAGACATAAAAAAAAATCAAAACAAAGCAAAATAAAACAAAGTCCACAAAAATACCATTGAGTTAGTTTTGCATTGTCCAACTACTCCTGGGAAGAAGGACTTCCTTAAAGTGTAGTTGATATATCAGTGAAAACCCATTGGAGAAAAATGATTTTTTTCCCTTCGGTATCAGGATCAATTGCAGACAATTTCTTGGTTAGTGGTAGGATCCTATGTCAACTTTCCCCTTCAGAACTGGGATCCCATCTGGTTTTGATCTGTGTAGATCTTGTGTATGTTCCCATAGTCTCTGTGAGTTCATACATGCTTTGTAGCACCATGTCTCAAAGATACTGTTTCTTGGAGTCATCCATCACTTCTTCACTTCTGGCTTTTATATTATTATTATTTTTTTCTTTTTGAGCCCTCTTCTGCA
The DNA here is from genome assembly GCA_019843815.1 of Montemys delectorum. Lineage (NCBI taxonomy): Eukaryota > Metazoa > Chordata > Mammalia > Rodentia > Muridae > Montemys > Montemys delectorum. The sequence goes on along the minus strand of JADRCD010105858.1, from coordinate 6,983 downwards.
TATATCCCTGAGCCTTGATGCAGGATGATTTTGATGAAAATATCCCAGCAGGGAGTGCTTCCAAGACTCTCACTTTATGCACATTGTTCAGTTGGGGGTCTCTGTGTTAGTTCCCAGATATTGCAAGAAGAAGCTTTCTCTGGCAAGGACTGAGCAACAAACTGATCTATGGGTATAGCAGAATGTCATTAGGAGTCATTTGATTGCTAAGTTCCTTTAGCAGAATAATAGTGGTAAGTTTTCTTCTAGGCCTGTAATTCATCTCAGGTTCTTGGTCAGTTTAACACTGTCAGCAATGTTCAGAGGTCCTACATCCATCCCATGCTAGGTCTTTGGTTGGTGCTTCAGTCTCTGGGAGTCTCCAAGGGTCCAAGTTAGTAGCAGATGTGCAGCTTGCTCTTCATGCGGGTTCCCCAACAGCTGGAGTGGAAGCTGTTCCTGAATCTGTTGCCTGTCTGTGGATCCTGTTGCCCTTAACTGGGCTGCTTTATCTGGCCTCAGTGGGAGAGGATGTGACTGGTCCTGTAGAGTCCTTGATGTGCCAGGGTGGGGTGCTACCCAGGGGGCCCTCCCCCTTTTTAGAGAAGAAAGGGAGAATGGGTGAAGGAGCTGTGAGAGGGGGTCTGGGAGGAGAGGGTGGGTTGATACTGGGATGTAAAGTAAATCAATATGCTAATTACTGAAAAGACACATCAGCTATGGATTCCACATCATGGGGGTGGGCCTTACATGAAAATGTAAAAAGTACTTGGATGCTTCCATAACATTTGTGCCACCACGACTGCATGAGTTTATCTTGTAGGTAAGTCACTGTTGTAGGTCATAGGGTTTGTAGCTGGGTGATAATGATGATAACCTTTTTCCTCTGGTACCTTTCAGTACCATCAACACTACTTAGTAGGGATGCAGCTTCTAGTTAGACACCAGATCAACTTCTTCATGCCCAAAGACATAAGTAGGCATTTCTATAGCATCAGAGTTTTGTAGTTAGGATGTGGAGAGTTAACCAGTAGCCTTCACAAGTACCCTGTGATGTTTGAGGGTTTCCATTGGGTCTGTTTGGCCAACATCTCAACAAAATATAACCCACTCCTAGCATTGGAGTTTTTCTTGATGATATAAGATATCTAGTTGGGGCACTGTCTTCCTTGTCATTTGGTTACTTCTTTTAGATTCTTTTCATATATGTATATTTTTTAGGATGATTATACAGTTGTAGAGTTCCATATAGTTTTCCAAATGGCTTTTAGTGTTAGTTGTCTCTCCCCATATTCCTGCTTCACCCTTCTCTCCCATCCCTCTCCCTAGTTAATTCTTCTAATTTCTCCTTTGTCTCGCCATAGCACTACAATAGCACTATATTATAATTCTCCTTCTTTGGGAGATCCTCTTATCCCCACTAGTTCCTTATTTAGGTACTTAACCTCTGTAGTTATGTCAATTGTAGAATATATTCATCATAAATATAACATCCACCTAAAAGAGAAGACATACAGTACTTATCTTTTTCGGTCTTTGGTACTCCAATCAGGAAGATTTCTTTTCTAACTTCACCCATTTACCTGAAAATTTCATAATTTCACTTTTCTTAACAGCTAAATATTACTCCGTTTTATGAATATATCTTGTTTTCATTTTCCATTCATAAAGTGGTGGTGCTGCTGTTATGAATGGAGCAGCAATGAACACAGATGAGCAAGTATCTCTGTAGTAGGATGTAGAGGTCTTGATGTATATGCCCAAGAGTAGTATGCTGGATCTTGAGGTAGATTTACTCTAAGCTTCTCAAGGAACTGCCACACTGATTTCCACAATAACTGAACAAGTTCGCACCCCCACTAAAAAATGGATGAGTGTCCCCATTACTCTGCATCCTCCCTAGTATGTGCTATCATTTGTGTTAATGATCTTGACAATTATGACTGGAGTTAAGATGAAATTTCAAGGGAGTTATAATTTTCATTCCCTAATGGATAAGGACATTGGACATTTCTTTAGCCACGTGTGTTTCATCTTTTGACAGCTCTCTGCTTAATTCTGCACACCACTTTTTTAAGTTGGGTTGTTTGTTCTCTTGATGTTCAGTGTTTCTAGTTCTTTATACGTTTGCAATACTAAGACCAAAAGAAGGACTATTGCTCAAGATTTTTATCCATTCTTTAGGTTGTCACTTTGCCCGAAAGATTGTGTCCTTCACTGTTCGGAAGCTTTTCAGCTTCATTAGGCCCTATATCTTAGTTGTTGGTCTTAGTGCTTGTACTGTTGCTGTCCTGTTCAGAAAGTTCTTTTCTGTGCCAGTGAGTTTAAGCTTATTACCATTTTTTCCATCTTTCATCAGATTCAGTGTATCTGGTCTTCTTAGGCCCTTCATCTCCTTGGAGTTGAGTTTTGTGCAGGGCGATAGATTCTACACAGATCCGGTTTGACCAGTACCGTTTGTTGAATGTGCTGTCTTATCTCTAGTGTTGATATTAGGGTTCTTAAAAAAAATCAGATGTGCATAGAGCTAAGAGGAAAGGCCAAGAGGGCAGCAAAAAAGAGGTAGCAGGTCCAGGGTCTGCACCAAGATTGCCCAGGGAGCAGGGGCTCCTTCAGGTAGGCTGCTGAAGGACTAACTATAATTCTGGAGAGACCAGAGTGGAGGATAGAAAGGATAGTAACTGAGGAGGAGGGCAACCCTGTAGGAGGACCAGCAGTCTCAATTAATCTGGACCCCTGAGACCTCTCAAACACTGGACCACCAACCAGGCAGCATATACCAGCTGATATGAGGCCCCTAACACATATACAGCAGAGGACTGCAGGGTCTCGGTTCAGTCAGAGAAGATACACCTCAAGAGACTGGAGGCTCTAGGGAGTTTAGAGGTACTAGTAGGGTAGGGGAACATCCTTGTGGAGATAGGGGCCCAGGAGGAGATACGGGATGTGGAACAGTCAGAGGGTGAGCCAGGAGGGGAATAAATTCTGGAGTGTAAAAAAAAAAAATGAAATAAAATAAAAAAATAAACAATGTGACTCTGATTAACTAACTAACTAACTAACTAACTAACTAAATAAATAAATAAATAAATAAATAAATAAATAAATAAATGATAGTAACAAGTCACTCATCTGAGTCCTAGCCCAGTGAGGCCCCAGGTAGAGAGTGCTTCTGTGGGTTGGTGGCTGACACAAAGGGATGAAGGTGGGCTACAAGGAAAGTCTGAGAGGGTTAGTGGACACTGAGTCCAGGCCACAGGGCAGGGCCCCTGGGAATAGAAGGGGCTTTGGCAGGCAGGCTGCAGTAGGATGAGAAGAAAATTAGAGAGACAGGCTAGGGAAACTCTTTTGGAATGCTATTTCTAGAAGTGGAGAGCAATGTGTATTTCAGGGTGTTAAATTCAATGAAGTTATCTTACCATTATAAAGGTAATCCATTTGTTTTATGTACATCTTAAACCTTTTGTTTTGTTTCAGAAATGATTAAAATGGGATTACAAGGTTCTTAAAACACAAGATAACATACATTAAAAACCACGGGGAAAAGAGGAAAAGACAAAAAGGGTAGAGATATTAAAAAGCATCCTCTGAATATAGCCTTTTCACTTTCAAGTTAAAAGTCATTTTTAGTTTATGAAGGGCCCTATTCTTACAGATATTCTCTATTGAAATTTCAGAAAATAGCATCTCATCTAATCAGGTTCCACTAGAGCAGAGGTTCTCAACCTTCCTAATGCTGAGACCCTTAAATACAGTTCCTCATGTTGTGGTGACCCCCAACCAAAAAATTATTTCATTGCTACTTTATAACTGTTATTTTTTTACTGTTATGAATAGTAATTTAAATTTGTGATATGCAGTGTATCTGATATGTAACCCCTGTGAAAGGGACATTTGACTCCTAAAGGTGTCTTGACCCACCACTGCCCTAGAGGGCTATGTATATAACACTTGCCTGGCATTGGTATAGACTTGGGCTTGATGATCCCACCCCCCAAATATTTTTAATATTTATTTGAAAATTTTATTCATGAATAATATATTTCCATCATTTCACCTTGTCTTAGGGTTGCCATTGCTGTGAAGAGACACCATGACCAAGGCAACTCTCAACATTTAATTGGGGCTGGTACAGGTTCAGAGGGTCAGTCCATTATCACCAAGGTGGGAAGTATGGCAGCATGCAGGTAGGCATGGGGCAGGAGGAGTTTAGAGTTCTACATCTTGTTCTGAAGAGAATGAGAGGACTGTCTTTTCCAGGCATCTAGGAGAAGGTTCTCAAAGCTCACCCCCACAGTGACATACTTTCTCCAACAATTCCACACCTACTCTAACTAGGCCATAACTCCTAATTCTGCCACTCCTTGGGCCAAACACATTCAAACCACAATACACGCCTCTTCCCTCTCCTCCTCTAACTCCTGCCTCATCCCCCACTACCCCTTAAATTTATGACCGCTTCTTTAATTATTATTGTTCACATGTGCATGCCCCCCACAGTGTAACCTGCTGAATTAGTTGAATATTTCTCATATGGGTATGAGCATATGGCTGGCCTTGGTATTGAATAACCTATTAAGGGCTCAGCCCTGGAGAAGACAAATTTTTCCTCCCTTAGCAACCCTTAGTTGCCTATAGCTCTTCATCCAAGGTAAATAAAGCCTTGTGAGATTTCCCCATCTACACTGGCGTGTCAACTGATGTAGCCAGTGTGCAGGTCTAATAGACAACCACATTGTTGAGAATCCATGGGTGGAGCTTCTTGTCATGCATAAAAGACATTATCTTAATGGATTTTTTTTTTTTTTGAGACAGGGTTTCTTTGTATAGTCCTGGCTGTCCTGGAACTCACTCTATAGACCAGGCTGGCCTTGAACTCAGAAATCTGCCTGCCTCTGCCTTCCAAGTGCTGGGATTAAATGTGTGTGCCACCACTGCCTGGCCAAAAGGCATTATCTTGTGGGAGACTTCCTGGTTCTCTGGCCTTTATCTTTCTGTCCCTGATTCTGTGATGTTACCTGAGGTAACAAATCTACATTTGTTATAAAAAGAAGCTTCTTTGATAAAGGTTGAGAGCTATCCTTATGTGTGGATATAAGAGTAAAGTATCTAAAGTAAGGCTGGAGTCATATTAGTTCAGGAAAGTGGCAGTTGTAGGTTCTCCTCTAAGATCAATGACCTCACAATGATGGGTAGCTAGCTAGGTATATAGTACCAGACACAATTTCCCTCCTATTGAGTGGGCCTTTATATTCAAGTAGAAAGCCATTGGTTATGCCCAAGATGTAAGTGCCACTATTACACAATTGGGATATCTTGCTATGCCGGCCATGGCCATGTGATTTATAGGTTTTATGGATGAATAAAACTCTTGATTACTTTTCTCCCTTGGCAGCTGGCAGGATATCAGTTATAGCTTGATTTTTCCAGGTTACATGTGGTGTCTTCCTCAATAGAATCTTACTTTATACTTTTGAGAAACAACCAAGGGCGAAGTCTACATTGTTTTTGGAATCTGGTGGGCTCTGCTTACTAACAATTCAGACTTTCATGCCTGATACTAGAGTTTTTATTAGATAGTCCCTCCTTCACCCTCTCCCTCTGTATTGCCCTCCTTCCTCTCTCCCTAGATAAAGATCTCCCTGTTTTGTTGTTTTTTGTTTGTTTTTTTCACTTCCCCCCTCATAGCAACTCTGCTGTACTATACTCTTCTCTCTAGAGCTCCTCCACTGTGGTCCTTTTCCACTTTCCTGGCTTCTGTGGTTACTACAAGTTATGCATTCACTCACATTCAGAGCTAGGATCTGCAAATAAGAGAGAGAACATGCAGCACTTGTAGATCTGGGTCTGGGTCACCTCATTCAGTATATTTCTTAGGTCCATACGTTTACCTCCAAATTTCATGATTCCACCTTCTTTACAGCTGACTGACATTCCATTGTGCATATGAACCACATTTTCATTACCTCTTCATCAATTGAAGAGCATTTAGGCTGTTTCTATTTCCTGGCTATTGTGAATACAGCAGTCATAAACATGGCTGAGCAAGTGTCTATAGAATATGATGCCAAGTCCTTTGGGCATGTGTAGAGGAGTGGTATAGCTGGGTCATGTGATAGATCTACTTTTAGATAGCATTTTGATAATTCTTCACAGAGATTTCTAGAATGGCCTCTGTAGTTTGCAGTTCTAGAACATCTCTGGGATAAAGCAACTAAGTTGTAGTGGATGATCTTTTGGAAATATGCTAGGATTCAGTTTGCAAGTATTTTATTGAGGATTTTGGCAGCTGTATTCATGAGGGATATTGACATGTGATTTTCTTTTTAGTTGTATCTTTATCTGGTTTTGGTTAAAATAATACTGGCATGACAGAGGGGTTTGGCATTGTCCTTTCTACTTTCTGTCTGTCAGTCTTGCTTATCGTATCTAATAGCTAGCTCTTAAATTTGTAGATTCTTTATACAGTTTTCTTTGTATCTATATTATTAATTTTTGTTCTGACTTTCATGATTACCTGCTATTGACTCACTTTGCATTTGTTTGTCCAAAGTCTGAGTTTCATCACTCATTTGTTTGCACTGTTTCTATTTTTTTTTTAATGTAGGTTCTTATAGCTGCAAATGTCTCTCTTAGCACTGCTTTCAGGGAGCCTCAGATGTTGTGTTGTGGTGTGGCGTCAGTTTCAGATAACTCCAGGGATACTGATTTCTCATTCAGTTTCTTCTTTGACCCATCCATCCTTCAGTCCTATGCTGGTCAGACTCCATGAATGTATGTAATTACTAGGGATTTGTTTGATTTCCGTTTGATACTGTTGTGATCAAATAGGATATTTGAAGTTGTTTCAATCAGTGTTTACTAATTTGTTTTTTTTTTTTTTAATTAGGTATTTTCTTTATTTACATGTACATTTTCCCTTTCCCATTTTCCCCTCCAAAACAAACAAACAAACAAACAAAAACAAGAACAAACCCCTTTTGCCTCCCCCCTCCCAATGCCTG
>JADRCD010105853.1:27177-41731 GCA_019843815.1 Montemys delectorum | reverse complement strand
ATGTTTCCTGACTTTTTTCCTAAGATTTCTAACTCCAGGGTTGTCTCCTTTTGTGATTTCTTTATTGTTTCTACTTCCATTTTTAGGTCCTGAATGGTTTTATTCAGTTCCTTCACCTGTTTGTTTGTGTTTTCCTGAAATTCCTTAAGGGATTTTTGGGTTTGCTCTTTAAGGGCTTCTATTTGTTTACTTGTGATCTCCTGTAGTTCTTTATGGGATTTTTTTGTTTCCTCTTTAAGGGCTTGCACCTCTTTATCTGTTTTCTCCTGTATTTCTTTAAGGGAGTTATTCATGTCCTTCTTAAATTCCTCTATCAGCATTGTGAGATGTGTCTTTAGATCCAAATCTTGCTTTTCTGGTGTTTTGGGATATCCAGGGCTTGCTGAGGTGGGAGTACTAGGTTCTGGTGAAGCCAAGCAGTCTTGGTTTCTGTTGGTAGGATTCTTGTGTTTGCCTTTTGCCATCTCTTGATCTCTGGTGTTAGAAGTTCTTGGTGTCTTAGAGTTTGACCTTTCCTTGCTGCCCTGCAACTCCCCTTCCACTCCTGAGGTCTTTGCCTCCCAGCTGGTCTGGCCTGAGTCCTTGGGCTGAAGTCAGCCCTGAGTCCTTGGGCTGAAGTCTGCCCTGGAGGGAAGCTCTCACCTGAGTCCTTGGTCTGAAGTTTGCCCTGGAGGGAAGCTCTCCCCTGAGTCCTTGGGCTGAAGTCTGTCCTGGAGGGAAGCTCTCCGCTAGCAGGCAGGGGGCAGAGGTGGTTGCTGATCCAGCTCTGTCACTCAGAAGCTGAGTGGCTCCTGTCCCTGCAGTCCTGAGACTCCCCGCACTTCCTGAGGCCTATGCCTCCTGGCTGGTCCTGCCTGATTCCTGGGGCTGAAACCTGCCCTGAGTCCTTGGGCTGAAGTCCACCCTGGAGGGAAGCTCTCCCCTGAGTCCTTGGGCTGAAGTCTGCCCTGGAGGGAAGCTCTCGCCTATCAGGCAGGGGGCAGAGGTGGTCGCTGATCCAGCTCTGTCACTCAGAAGCTGACAGGCTCCTGTCCTTGCAGTCCTGCGGCTCCCCTGCAATTCCTGAGGCCTATGCCTCCCAGCTGGTCCTGCCTTAGCAAGCCCCCAGAGAGAAAATGGCGATCTCACCTGAGTCCTTGGGCTGAAGTCCCACCTGAGTCCTTGGGCTGAAGTCCGCCCTGGAGGGAAGCTCTCCCCTGAGTCCTTGGGCTGAAGTCTGCCCTAGAGGGAAGCTCTCGCCTATCAGGCAGGGGGCAGAGGTGGTCGCTGATCCAGCTCTGTCTCTCGGAAGCTGACAGGCTCCTGTCCCTACAGTCCTGCGACTCCCCTGCACTTCCTGAGGCCTATATTGCATGGAGTATTCTTACCCACAAATTTGTTGGACAACCCATTTCACATTTCTGTCCACATTATTTCTTAAAAGTGCTTAATCTACTAGGTGCTTTCAGAAGATATACATGCTCACAATACAGTTATAAATAATTTCATGGTAATAAAACATGACTGAAATTTACATAGTAAAAGAATTTAAATTTTTATATTTGAGCAAAATATTTGGAAAATATTCCTAAAGCAATATTATATAAGTAACATTATTCAATAACATAGAGTACTTTATCCACTAGAAATGACACACTGTATACCTCTGCCATACTGTGTAATATTTATCTAATATCCAAAAGAGAAACAAGATGTTTAGGACATCCTGCTGTATCAGATGTGAGATCAGCAGAGCTGCTAGGCCACATTCCTTTGTTCCTCTTATGAGGAGGGATTTCTTGTGCCCTCTAGCATACACTGCAGAGAAAATTCAGAGGAACATGTACTCATGCTCAGAGCAGCTCTGTTGTTCCTGAGCTCAACTCACAGCACAGATGAAGGTATGAGAACTTGGATATGGATGTTTGTGACTGTGATTTGGGCACAGGAGACTATATTGCTGAGAGCAGAACAGAATGAAGGGAAGTAACCATGAAGAATAACTTGCTTCTGAGTATAAAGAACAAAGGTAAGATAAGTTGGGTCTGAAGAGATGGCTCAGTGGTTAAAAGCACTGACTTCTCTTCCAGAGGTACTGAATTCAAATCTCAGCAACCACATAGTGGCCCACAACCATCTGTAATGAAATCTGGTGCCCTTTCAGGTGTATCTGAAGACAGATACAGTGTAGTTATATATAGTAAATGAATAAATCTTTAGAGAAAAATAGGTAAGATAAGTTACATACTAAATAGTAATCAAGAAAAATTCCTATTCATATACATTTGAAATTATGTAAAAGAAGTAACAAAGTAGCAAGGGTAAGAGTTCAATTCCTATAGAGATTCTGCTATCCTGTCACTTTGTATAGATTATGGCAAAGCTGATGAAAGATGAACAACTATGAAAATATCGTGATGATTAAATCACACAGTAGTTCCATCTAGCCAGGTTCTACACAGGATACAGAGATATAAATGAGATTAACACCTATCATACTCCCATCAGAGTCATAATCTCACATAACTAATATCACTTTCTCTACAGGAGAAATATATCAGGAATCATTGTACACATCTTCAATATTCACTATTAAAAGAAGAAAGAAGTAGTGTATGTAATTTTACTCAAATATTATATTCTTAGATTCAAATCCTGAGAGCACGTAAATAGAAACAAAGTGTTGAATGATAGAAAGAGGTAAGGAGATACTAAAATGAACATTGAAAATTGAAGAGTAAAATCAGGTACGATTGCTTATTCCTGTAATCCCACCCCTTACACAGAACATCATAAGTTCAGTATCATTCTCTTCTAAGCATTTAGATTGAGACTAGTCTGAGCAACTTGATACTCTGTTTCAAAAAATTAAAGAGATTATAATAACATGTACATTATTTCACTAATATAAGCAGGTCATGGGTGCTGCTTCTTGTTCACTTTGATATTTTGGATGCAGGGCCTGAAAAAAGTTGAAACATTAGATTTTAAAAAGGGGAACAGAAAATACATCATAGGAAACATGCAGATTCACAGAAAATTTTGCGAATGGTTTCTAGGTTTGCTGTCTAGTTCATTTGTCAGATTCAGGAAATGCTTTTACATAATCATGAAAATAAGATAAAGTTTACAGTGCCTTTCTGTGAATCAGTAGTATTAACTTTACAGCTAATCACTGCATTATAGTTTTGTTTTACCTATTTAACTAGTGGGAACTCATGTTTTTATGTTCAGTTGCATAGGTTATACAACTAAAATCTCTTTTTTCTCATGAAAACACAGGATTACTTTCCTCAAATTGGGGGAAATGTAAGAAGCAGAATGTGAGTTGTGAAGATATCCATGTATGCTTCATCAAAATTCCTTAGTATTATCTATAAATGGCTAAAATTATCTAGCCTCCAATAGAAGTAAAACTTAAAAACACTTAATCTTGTCAGAAACAAGATGAACTTCTTATCATTCAATGTTTGAAAAGAAGAAGACAAATGGTTGTTTACCTACAGGTTGATGTCAAGTATGACATGGAGCTGGAATTGTAGAGAAAGGGAAAGATGCATAACTATTGCAACCATTATCACAGAAATCCTATAATCCTCTTTTCTTCTAGCCCTTGTATTTTCTCTTTTCCTTGAATGTCTCTAGATACCACCGTGTATTCCATGGTACCTTCATCTTGATTCTGAGCTGAGATCAGGGCCAGCAAGGCTGCTGTGAGCAGAACCACCAGCATCTTGGAGGAGGATCTGGACTTTCTCCCAACTATGTGCTGAGACAGGTACAGCCATACCCTTATAACAGAGAGACAAACAATGGTATCTTTGAGCATCATCTGAGTGACCTTGCTCCATTATTTCTCCTTGAACTATAGTCTAGCAGGGTGGAGTTTGGGAAATTTTCATTGTGACTTATCTACAGGACCAAAACCTATTGTGGAAATGATGATAAAGGATAATTGTCTCTTTACAGACAACTATTATTTCACGGTTTTTATGTACTACATTCTCAAACCTGTTAGAAAATGTTAGGCTTTTAGGTTGTTTTTCTTTCTAGTTACTGTGAATAGAGTGACAGTGAACATGAGAAAGTAGTTAAGAGTTAAATATTAAATACTTTAGCATATGCCAAGGAGTGGTGAATCTGGGTCTTGTGGTACATTTTGTTTTAGGTTTTCAAAATTCCTGATCCTCAATTCCATACTGATTGCCTACTTTCCTTTCCCACAAAAAAATGAATGGAGGTTCACCTTTTATACATCTTCTGCAGGATATCTTGCCTGTTTTTTCCTTGAACTTCACCATTCTGACAGGTGTAACATGAAATCTCAATGTACTATTAATTTAATTTCTCTATATTCTAAGAATTTTTAACACTTCCTTCAATGTTTGTTTGCCATTTTTATTTCATCTTTGTGTGTCTTCTGTATAGATCCTTTGTCAGTTTTCATTTGAACCATTTGCACTCTGGGTTGTTTTTATTTTTTTTATTTCACCATGTATTCTGGATATTAATCTGTTTTCAGAAGTATAACTAGCAAGATTTTTCTCCCACTCTGTAAGCTGTATCTTTGCATGTCTGATAATTTCATTAGATGCACAGATTTTTAGTTTTATGTGATCCTATTTATCAATTATTAGTGTTAAATCTTCTCTGAATGAAGTCTTATTCATAAAGTCCTTTCTGACCCTTGGATCTTCATTCAGCACTGCTGATGTTGTATTCTAACAGTTTCAGGCCTTCAGGTTTCACACTACGAACTTCACACATTTGTGTTTGATATTATGTGTAGAGAGGTAAATATGGATATCATTTTTCTGTATGTTGTCATTCAGGTTTCCTAGAATCATTATTGTGAGTTGCTGCATTCCATGCATTGTGAATTTATGGAATCTTTATCAAATATCACATGACTATTGTTATGCACAGTTATATGTGGGATTCCTTTTTATTTACTTTGATCCAAACATCTATTTTTGCTGTTACCATAGTTTTTTAATACTATAGTTCTGTAACCAGGCTTGAAATCTGATATTGTAAAGTTCCCAAAATTATTTGTTTCTTTGTATGTCCTTGATTATCCAGAGGGATTTGTATATATATATATATATATATATATATATATATATATATATATATGAATTTTATGATGGTAGAAAATTTCTGTGAAGAATCCCACGTGCATATTTTTTGGAATCATGTTTAATCTCTAAATATTGTTAGGATACACGTTATGATGTTAATGATACCAAACCAGGAGCATGGGAGTTCACTGATCCTTTGATGCCTTCCTACATCTTTGATTTTCAAGGATTTGTAGCTTTTAGTGTAGAAAATTTTCATATCTTTGTTAGGTTTCCTTGTAGATAGAATTTTATGCTGTTGTCAATACAAATATTTGAATGCTTGTTTTCTTTCTCAGTATATTTGTAATTGGCATTGGAATGGGTACTGTATTTTTCTTAGATGATCATATCTTCTATCACTTTGATGAAAGCATTAATGAGCAGGTAAATAAATGGACTTAGAAAATGCTATTGTGAATGATGTCACCCAGGCACAGTAAAGAAAATGCTCCATGTTCTTCTATGTCTATGGTTCATAGCTGTGAATCTTTAAAATAGAATATATAGTGTAGAGGAGCCATAGATTTAAAACTGACCACCCATGTGAAGCATGTAAAGAAGCTCTGGAGAAGACATGTTAGAATAAAGATGCTGTGAGAAAAGATGGGGAAAATGAACAGAAGTTAACTGGGAAAGTAACTGGGAAAGAAAGTAAGGTAAATAACACTATATATGTTTTAGAAACAATACAGGGACATCTGTTTTATTTTTACTTGAAACATTTAGAGAACATAAATATATAGGTATTCAAAAAGTGCAGGCATACTATAAATGAGATGCACTACTTGGCTGATAATGTTCCCCACAAACAACATAGACTACCAAACCATGACCACAGAACTAGGTTTGGGAACACTCCATGCCATAATGAGTGTATATTCTGGAGGGAAGAGGGTAGGACTTGATAAATCTACTCTAGTTATAATTTCATAGTTCTTTCAACAAATAAGTGCTTTGATGGAAAAAAGGCAGGGGCTTATTGCTGGTAGTTTCTCTTATTGAATGCAAGGGAAATGTATAGTTTCTCCAGATACTAAATTGTCAGAAAGTATGCCTTGAGTAGCCTTCATTGGGAGGCTTAGAAAGTCTTCAATGGGCAACAGAGATAGAAACACCATAATAAAGGATTGGCTGTTTCTTTCACAGTGTGTACTCCTGGAAGCAGAAATCCTGCAGGAAGCCAGCCTTGACCTTAGCTATGTGTCCTACAGCACAGTGGTGGCTTCTGCTAAATATCATCGAACTCACATCCATTTCCTGCCTTCTTTCAGTGTCAACAATGAGTGAAGAGAGTAGTGTTTCATGAAAGAAAATATCACCTCTGATCTCAATGGAAACAGAAATGAGATTACAGAAGAGTTAATAAGCAAAGGTATTAGGGAGGAAAGAGGAGATGAAGAATGGATAGGTATCAGGTTGGAGTTCTAGACATCTTAGACATTTTCTCTTGCTTTAATACTATAATATTTAATTCAATTGTTTATTTATAAAATGTTGTCTACAGTTCAAGAAGATCATACATGTATATAATGGAATTTGATTGAACCTACCCTCTTTTCCCTCCTTCATTTCCATACAATCCACTCAACTGGGATTTTTTTCCTAATTTTGAGTGTTCTTTCTTTGAAAGTCACTGTGTCCACCTGCATTTACACTACTGTGAAGCTAGATTATTTAAATTACATTGATGATGTATATTTCTAACCATTTTCGTGAAAAGAACATAATTTTAATATCATTTCTTATGCTTTTTACTTAGTATTTTTAATTCATTAAAATATAGTGTCTTTTCTTGTGATATATTTATGCATATATATCACTGTACTTTTCATGAGAATCTCTGACACAACTTTCCTCCACTCTTTGTTTTTATTGCATTTATTGGAATTTTCCTTATTCACATTTCAAATATTATCTCATCTCCAGATACACCCTATCCCCTCCCCACTCTGCCTGCCCTTTCTAATACTAATGTTCTCTTACTTATGATTACAATCCCTTTCTCTTTCTCTCTCTCTCCATCCCTCTCTCCCTCTCTCTCCCTCTCTTTCTCTTTCTCTCTCTCTCTCTCTCTCTCTCTCTCTCTCTCTCTCTCTCTCTCTCTCTCCTCCATGTCTCTCTGTCTCTCTCTCTGAGTCTGTGTATGTGTGTTTGTGTGTAAACTTGTGTATGATCAAGGCAAATTTGTGTGCCCAACTGTTTTTGAATATGTAACCATAATTTGCCCCCACCCAATTTGTACACAGTTAGGAAAACAATAGTTCTCTGACTCCGAGCACTTGACAATTGTTCTTTAGATTAAGAGAAATCTTAATATCTTAACATGTAAGTCCATGGAAAATATTCCCAGGTGTTTCTAAATTTGCAGTGTTTGTTTAGTTAGTTTTAAGTGAAAAATTTAAATACACAAGAAAAAGACTTTTAATTGCTAGTGCCTACCCATAATTTCATTGGAGGTACTTTTAAAATTAAAATGAAAAATTACTTCACTGTGGTTTGCCTTTTAGCTGATTTAACACTAACCATTAACTGATGACTAATCCTTACCCAGTTGCATAAATAATAAAAATATATCTTTACGATGAAAATATATATTACTTTTTTTCAGACTGTAAAAAAGCAATGAAAGGTTGGAAGCACAGGTACTCCTATATTCATGAATACTTTATGAATATTCCTAATTAGTAGTTTTAAATGAATAAAATTACCTGGATTCCAATATAATTAAAACTTCAAAATTATTTATTCTAATCTGCATTGTACTATCGTTCTCATCATTTGAATTATGAATAAAATAAGCTTAAAGAATATGTAGGGACAGTATGATCTCTACCATATATGACAAAGTACTAAAACTTATAATTAAAGTTATAGATGTGTAAAACTACAGAAAAATGTAAATGTTCATAGAAAAAAGAAAATACTCTCACAAATGTCAAAATATGAAGTCAACAAAATAAGAAATTGGAAGAAAAGATACATATTAAATATGTTTTCTCCTAGCATCACAGATTTCTAGAGAGAGGGCCATTAATTTCTGAGAAAGGTTCTGTTTCGAAGGAGACTTCTTTTCTTAAATAAAGATACAAAGGTAGGAGAGGAGGCATGGAGAGAGAGAGAGAGAGAGAGAGAGAGAGAGAGAGAGAGAGAGAGAGAGAGAGAGAGAGAGAGAGAGGGAGGGGCAAGGAGGGAAGGAGAGAGGATACTCTTTCATCCTGATGAGGTCTGGAAGTGTTCACAGGAGCTGATTGCCTTGGTTCATCTGCCTAGCTGGGTGAAATGACCTCTTGTTTTGATGAATCCAAACTGTTCCAGAGCATGTTATTGTAGCTTGGGAAATGATACCAAATAACCCCTAATACTGAAATATTGCAATGCATTGTGTTAGCACTGCCTCAGATGTGCTATCATTCTTCTACTCCGAATCAAATTTCAAAGTGAAATGTTCACCCACTAAATAATTGCACAGGCCCTTTAAAATTCTTGTTCAAATTACTTTTCTTAGGGACTGAATCTCTAGCTGCCTGCTGAAGTCCCTCTCAGAGTATGGCTGCACATCATCATACTGGGGCCTTTTTACCCAAAAGTACTGGGTTTTCAAGAGGTCATTACTGTCCACATGTTTTCAAATGGCCTAGTCGGTCATCAATGGGAGGAGAGGCCCTTGGCCCTGTGAAGGTTCTATGCTCCAGTGTCGGGGAATGCTAGGGCCAGTAAGCAGGAGAGGGTGGGGTGGTCAGCAGGGGGAGGGAGGAGGGAACAGGGGTTTGTTTTTGTTTTTGCTTTTGTTTTTTTATTTTTATTTTATTTTATTTTTTTCTTTTTTTGGAGAAGAAAGGGAAAGGAGATATTGTATTACATGTAAGTAAAGAAAATATCTAATAAAAAATACATAAAAAAGGAAAAAAGGAATCCACCAAACTAATGTAACTAATGTGAACTGAGAAAAAAATCCCACCACAGGAAAAAACTCATAAAGCAATCCTATATTCAACATGAAGAACTGTTTCTTGGCAGAATTGTGAGTTTTTTCCTTGCTCCACATTCTTCCAATCATGAGCTTTTCATTGAAAATCACCTGAGTTTTTATCTTAGTCATTCTGACAAGTATAAAATAAAATTTCAGAGTTGTGTTTATTTGTATTTCACTGATGACTGAGGATGGTGATCATTTCTTTAAGAGCTTCTTGGTCATTAGATGTTCCTGTCAAGAGTTTTTGTCTAGACCTGTACTCCATTTTTTAACTACTTTGCTGTGTCAATATTAGTTAGTGCTGTTTTATTGTTTTTTTTACATTTCTAATTTTATCCCCTTTCTCCATTTCCTCTCTACAAATCCCCATCGTATCCTCACTCCCCACTTCTATGAGGGTGCTTTCCCACTCACCTATACACTGCCACATAACCACACTAGCATTCCCATACACTAGGGCACCAAGCCTTCACAATACCAAGGGCCTCTCCTCATATTGAAACAAGATAAGATGATTCACTGCTACATAATTGACTGGAGCCATGGGTCCTTTCATGTGTATTCTTTGGTTTGTGTTTTAATCCCTGGTAGCTCAGAGGGTACTGGTTCATTGATATTGCTGTTCTACCTATGGTGTTGCAAACCCCTTCAGCTCCTTCAGTCCTTATCCTAACTCCCCGATTGCGGTCCACTTGCTCTGTCCAAAGGTTGGCTGTGAGCATAACCACTTGTGTTGGTCAGGCTGTGGCAGGGCCTCTCAAGAGACAGCTATATCATTCTCCTTTCAGCAAGCACTCCTCTCAGTTTAATGTTTACATGTGGGATGGATCCACAGTTAGGGTAGTCTCTGGATGGTCTTTCCTTCAGTCTCTGCTCCCCTCTTTATTCCTGTATTTTCTTTATGCCGGGGAAATTCTTGATTTAACTTTTTAAGATGGATGGGTTGGCCCTTCCTTCTTATAGGGGCCATGCATAACATCCATTAGTTCTTTATAGGTTATCTTTCACCTTGCTTGGATATTTTACCTAATGTCATCCCTATTGGGTCCTGGGAGACTCTTTCTTTCTTTGGCAACTGGGACTCTCTGGTGGCTACAACTAGTTACCCATCTCATGCTGCTACAAACCTTTATTCAATTTCATGACTTCCTCTAATTCTCCCTGTCACCTCTCATACCTGAACCTACCCCCTTTGTGCCCTCTCTTTCCTCACTTCCTCCAAAATCCCACCCAACCTCTACCTTCCATGCTTATTTTGTGCCCAGTTCTAAGTAGGACTGAAGCATCCACACTTTGGTCTTCCCTGTTCTTGAGCTTCAAATGGTCTGTAAGATGTGTCATGGGTGTTCTGAAATTCATGCAGAATACCCACTTATCACTGACTATATACCCTGTGTGTTCTTTGTCATTGTGTTTCCTTACTCAGGATATATTTTAGTTCCATGTACTTTCCTGCAAGTGTAATAAAGTCATTGATTTAATAGCTGAGTAGTACTCCATTGTATAAATGTACCACACTTTCTCTATCCATTATTCTGTTGAAGAACAGCTGTGTTCTTTCCAGCTTCTGGTGATTATAAACAAGGGTTCAATTAACACAGGGGACCATGTGCCCTTGTTAAATTGTTGAAGCATCTTTTGAGTATATAGTCAGGAGTAGTTATAACAATGCCACCAACAATGGATGAGTGTTCCTCTTTCTCCATAACCTCACCAGCATCTGTTGTAATGTCAGACTTTGATCTAAGCCATATCAACTGGTGTGAAGTATAATGTCACGGCTTTTCTGATTTGCATTTTCCTGATGAGTAAGGATGTTGAATATTTCTTATAAGTGCTTTTCAGACATTTGAGATTCCTCAGTTGAGAATAATTTGTTTAGCTCTGTATCCTATTTTTTAATACAGTTATTTGGGTCACTGGAGTCTAACTTCTTCAGTTCTTTGTATATACTGCAAATTAGCCCACTATGAGATGTAGGATTGGTAAAGATTGTTTACCAGTATCTACATTGAAATGTTGTGGTATTGACAGTGTCCTTTGCCTCACAGAAGCTCTTCAATTTTCGCAGGGCCCATTTGTCTGTAGTGGATCTTAGAGCCTGTGAGACCACTTTTATGTCGAGGAAATTTTCTCCTGCACCAATATGTTTGAGGACCTTCTCCAATTTTTCTCCTATTAGATACATCACATCTGGTTTTATGTGGGGGTTGTTGATCTACTTAGACTTGAGCTTTGTGTAGGGAGACAAGAATGTATCAATTTGCATTCTTCTTCATGTTGAACACCAGTTGAACCAACACCATTTGTTGAAAGTGATTGTCTTTTGTCCATTAAATGGTTCTAGCTTTCTTTTCAAAGGTCAAATGACCATAGGTATGTGGATTCATTTTTGGCTCTTCAATTCTATTTCATTGATCTATCTACCTGGCTCTGTACTAAAATCACACAGTTTTTAAATGCTCTGTATTACACCTTGAGGTCAGGGATGGAGATTTTCCCAGAAAGTTTTTTAATATTGAGAAAACTTTTTCCTATCCTGGGTTTTTTGTTATTCCAAATGAATTTGAGAATTGCTTTTTATAATTCTATGAAGAATTGAGTTGGAATTTTGTTGGGGATTTCATTGATTCTGCAGGTTGCTTTTTAGCAAGATGGCTTTTTTTTTTTTTTAATACTAACCCTGCCAATCCATGATCTTTGGAGAACTTTCATCTTCTGAGTTCTTCGATATTTTTCTTCAGGCACTTGAAGTTCTTGTTGCATAGGTCTTTCACTTTCTTGGTTAGAGTCACACCAAGATAATTTATATTATTTGTGATTATTGTGAAGGGTGTCATTTCCCTAATTTCTTTTTCAGCCCATTTATTTTTTGAGAAGAGGAAGGCTACTGATTTTGAGTTAATTTTATGTCCAGCTACATTGCTGAAGTTGCTGATCAACTGTAGGAGTTCTCTGTGGGAATTTTTGGGTTCCCTTAGGCATACTGATATATCATCTGTGAATATTGATATTTTTAATTCTTCCTTTCAAATTGTATCTATTTGACATCCTTTTCTTTTTTTCTAATAACTTCTAGCTAGGAATTGGATAAATATATGGATTAGGTTGGGAGAGAGTGGCCAGCCTTGTCTAGTCCCAGATTTTAAGTGGATTGCTTCAGTGTATCTCCATTTAGTTTTATGTTGGCTCCTGGTTTGCTGTATATTGCCTTTACTATGTTTAGGTATGGGGCTTGAATTCCTGATCTTGCCAAGACTTTAACCATAAAAGGGTGTTGAATTTTGTCAAGTGCTTTGGCAGCATATAATGAGGTGATGATGTAGTTTTTTCTCTCAGTTTGTTCATACCATGAGTTACATTGATGGATTTCCATACTTTGAACCACCCCTATATTCCAGGGATGAAACCTACTTGTTCATGGCAAATGATCATTTTCATGTTTTCTTGGATTTCGTTTGGAAGAATTTTATTGTGTATTTTTGCACCAACATTCATAAGGGAAATTGGTCTGAAGTTCTATTTTTTGTTGGTTCTTCTTGTGGTTTAGGTATAAGGATAAATGTGTATTCATAGTTAAAATTGGGTAGTGTTCCTTCTGTTTCTATTTTGAGAATTACTTTGAAGAATTTTGGAATTAGGTCTTCTTGAAGGTCTGACAGAATTCTGTTAAGCCATCTGGCCCTGGGCTGTTTTTGGTTCAGAGATTTTAATGACTGCTATTAATACTTTAGGGTTTATAGGACAGTTTAGTTGGTTTATTTGATCCTGATTTCACTTTGGTGTTTGGTATCTGTTTAGAAAATTTTCCATTTCATCCAGATTATCCAGTTTTATTGAATATAGGCTATTATAGTGGGATCTGATTATTTGTTGAATTTCCTTGATTTACATTGTTATGTTTCCCTTTTAATTTCTGATTTTGTTAGTTTGTATACTCTCTCTGTACCTTGTTGATTTTCTCAGAGAATAAGCTCCTGGTTTGTGGATTATTTATATACTTATCTTTGTTTCTACTTCATTGATTTCAGCCCTTTGTTTGATTATTTCCTGCCATCTAAAATGCTAGAATGTATTTGCTTCCTTTTGTTGTAGAGCTTTCAGATATGCTGTTAAGCTCGTAGTGTATGCTCTATGAATCTCTTTATGCTGGCACTCAGAGCTATGAGTATTTCTCTTAAAACTGCTATGATTGTGTCCCACAAGTTTGGGTATGCTGTGCCTTCATTTTCATTAAATTGTAAAATGTCTTTAATTATTTTCTTTATTTCTTCCATGACCAAGTTATCATTGAGTACAGAATTATTCAATTTCTATGTGTATGTAGGATTTCTGTTGTTTTTGCTCTTGCTGAAGACAAGCATTAGTCTGTGGTGATCTGATATGTTGCAGGGGATTATATCAGACTTTTTCTGTCTATTGCAGCCTCTTATGTGACTTATTATATGGTCAATTTTGGAGAAGGTACCATGAGGTACTGAGGAGGTAGTATATTCTTTTGTTTTAGGATGAAATGTTCAATACATGTTTGTTATGTCCATTTGGTTCATTCATTCTGTTACCTTCAGTATGTCTCTCATACACGTGGAAGTTTAACAACACTCTACTCAATGATAACTTGGTCAAGGAAGAAAGAAAGAAAGAAATTAAAGACTTTCTAGAGTTTAAAGAAAATGAAGCCACAATATACCCAAACCTGTGGGACACAATGAGAGCAGTTCTAAGAGGAAAACTCATAGCTTTAAGTGCCTCCAAAAAGAAACTGGAGAGAGCATACACCAGCAATTTGACAGCACAACTGAAAGCGCTAGAACAAAAAGAAGCAAATTCACCCAAGAGGAGTCAAAGGCAGGAAATAATCAAACTCAGGGCTGAAATCAACCAAATAGAAACAAAAAGAACTATACAAAGAATCAACCAAACCAGGAGCTGGTTCTTTGAGAAAGCCAACAAAATAGATAAACCCTTAGCCAGACTAACTAGAGGGCATGGAGATAGTTTACTAATTAAGAAGATCAGAAATGAAAAGGGAGACATAACAACAGACACTGAGGAAATCCAAAATATCATGAGATTCTACTACAAAAGCCTATAATCTACAAAACTGGAAAACCTGGATGAAATGGACAATTTTCTAGACAGATACCAGGAACCAATCTTAAATCAAGATGAGATCAATGATCTAAACAGCCCCATATCTGCTAATGAAATAGAAACAGTCATTAATAGTCTCCCAACCAAAAAACACCCAGGACCAGATGGTTCTAGTGCAGAGTTTTATCAAACCTTGAAAGAAGACCTAATACCAATACTCCTCAAATTATTCAACAAAATAGAAACTGAAGGTACTCTACCTAATTTGTTCTATGAAGCTACAATTACTCTTATACCTAAACCACACAAAGACCTAACAAAGAAAGAAAATTTCAGAAAAATTTCCCTTATGAATATCGATGCAAAAATACTCAACAAAATTCTT
>JADRCD010105853.1:14052-27077 GCA_019843815.1 Montemys delectorum | reverse complement strand
GAGCTACAATTACTCTTATACCTAAACCACACAAAGACCTAACAAAGAAAGAAAATTTCAGAAAAATTTCCCTTATGAATATCGATGCAAAAATACTCAACAAAATTCTTGCAAACCGAATCCAAGAACACATCAAAACAATCATCCACCATGATCAAGTAGGCTTCATCCCAGGGATGCAGGGATGGTTCAATATATGGAAATCCATCAATGTAATTCACTACATAAACAAACTCAAAGAAAAAAAACATATGATCATCTCACTAGATGCAGAGAAAGCATTTGACAAAATCCAACATCCCTTCATGATAAAATTCTTGGAAAGATCAGGAATTCAAGGCCCATATTTGAACATAGTAAAAGCAATATACAGAAAACCAGTAGCCTACATCAAACTAAGTGGAGAGAAACTTGAAGCAATCCCACTAAAATCAGGGACTAAACAAGGCTGCCCATTCTCTCCCTACCTATTCAATATTGTACTTGAAGTTCTAGGCAGAGCAATTAGGCAACAAAAGGAGATCCAAGGGATACAAATTGGAAAGGAAGAAGTCAGATTATCACTATTTGCTGATGATATGATAGTATACTTAAGTGACTCCAAAAATTCCAGCAGAGTGCTCCTAAACCTGATAAACAACTTCAGAAAAGTAGTTGGACATAAAATTAACTCAAGCAAATCAGAGGCCTACCTCTACCCAAAGGATAAACAGGTGGAGAAAGAAATTAGGGAAACAACACCCTTCACAATAGCTACAAATAATATGAAATACCTCAGTGTAAGTCTAACTAAGCAAGTAAAAGATCTGTTTGACAAGAACTTCAAGTCTCTGAAGAAGGAAATTGAAGAAGATCTCAGAAGATAGAAAGGTCTCCCATGCTCCTGTATTGGAAGGATTAGTATAGTAAAAATGGCCATCTTACGGAAGGCAATCTACAGATTCAATGCAATCCCCATCAAAATTCCAACTCAATTCTTCACAGACTTAGAAAGGGCAATTTGTAAATTCATCTGGTAAAACAAAAACACCAGGATAGTCAAAACTATTCTCAACAATAAAGGAACCTCTGATGGAATCACAATCCCAGACCTTAAGCTGTACTACAGAGCAATCGTGATAAAAACTGCATGGTATTGGTACAGTGACAGGCAGGTAGATCAGTGGAACAGAATTGAAGACCCAGAAATGAACTCATGCACCTATGGTCACTTGATCTTTGAGAAAGGAGCTAAAACCATACAGTGGAAAAAAGACAGCATTTTCAACAGATGGTGCTGGCTCCACTGGCGGCCAACATGTAGAAAAATGCAAATCGACTCATTACTTTCTCCTTGTACAAAGCTAAAGTCCAAGTGGATCATGTACCTCTACATCAAACCAGATACATTGAAACTAATAGAAAATAAAGTGGGGAAGAACCTTGAGCAAATAGGCACAGAGGAAAACCCACTGAAGAGAATGCCAATAGCTTCTGCTCTAAGATCAAGAATTGACAAATGGAACTTCATAAAGTTGCAAAGCTTCTGTAAGGCAAAAGACACTGTCAATAGGAAAAAATGGCAACCAACAAATTGGGAAAAGATCTTTACCAACCCTATATCTGATAGAGGGCTTACATCCAATGTATACAATAAACACAAGAAGTTAGACTCCAGAGAACCAAATAACCCTATTAAAAAATGGGGTACAGAGCTAAACAAAGAATTCTCAACTGATGAATACAGAATGGCTGAGAAGCACCTAAAGAAATGTTCAACATCTTTAGTCAACAGGGAAATGTAAATCAAAACAACTCTGAGATTCCACCTCATACCAGTCAGATTGGCTAGGATAAAAGACTCAGGTGACAGCAGATACTGGAGAGGTTGTGGAGAAAGAGCAATACTACTTCATTGCTGGTGAGATTGCAAACTGGTACAACCACTTTGGAAAGCAGTGTGGCAGTTCTTCCAGAAATTGGACATAATTCTACCAGAGGACCCAGCCATACCACTCCTGGGCATATACCCAGAAGATGCTCCTACATGTAATAAGGACCATGCTCCACCATGTTCATAGCAGCCTTATTTATAATCGCCAGAAACTGGAAATAACCCAGATGTCCCTCAACAGAGGAATGGATACAGAAACTGTGGTATATCTACACAATGGAGTACTACTCAGGTATTAAAGCAATGAATTTATGAAATTCTTAGGGTAATGGATGGATCTGGAGAATATCATCCTGAGTGAGGTAACCCAATCACAAAAGAACATACATTGTATGTATTCTCTTATAAGTGGTTATTAGCCCAGAAGTTTGGAATACAGGAAGAACAACCCACAACCACAAGAAACTTAAGAAGAAGGAAGACGAAAAGGTGGACATTTCATTCCTTCTTAGAAGGGGGAACCAAATACTCATGGAAGGAGTTGCAGAGATTAACTATGGAGCAGATACTGAAGGAAGGACAAGTCAGTCTAAATATAGTTATCTCCTGAGATGCTCTGACAATACCTGACTAACACAGATGTAGAGGCTCACAGCCATTCTTTGAAGTGAGTACATTGTCCCCAATGAAGGAATTAGGGAAATGATCTATGGAGCTGAAGGGTTTGCTGCCCCTTAGGATGAACAACAACATGAACTAACTAGTACCCTCAGAGCTCCCAGGGACTCATCAACGAAGGACTATACATGGTGGGACTGATTGTTTTTGCAGTTTGTGTATAATAGAAGATTACAAATTTGATCATCAATAGGAGGAAAGGACCTCGGCCTTGTGAAAGTTTTGTGCCCCAGTGTAGGGTAATGCCAGGGCCAATAAGTGGGAGAGGGTGGGGTGGCAGGCATGGGGAAGGGAGGAGGCAACAGGGGTTTGTTCTTGTTGTTTTTGTTTGTTTGTTTGTTTGCTTGCTTGTTTTTTGTAGGGGAAGTGGCAAAGGAGAAATTTACATGTAAATAAAGAAAATAGCTAATAAAAAATAATGTATTTAAAAAAAGAAATAAGGTACAGCTAGTTTGTATTCTACAAACCAGGATACTTCTGTATTTACAAAACACAGGAACTCGGCACGGGAAGCCGTCTTAGGTTGAGAGTACCAGCGAACTATCCACTGAATATAGGTTTTCACAATGCACCTTTTTCTCATACAGACAATGTCATGACATGACTTTATTGCTTGTGATGCCAAAATTCACAAACAATATCTCTGGGTTTCAGTCTTTCTGAAGTCCACATGAAGTAATTGAGTTGCAAAATAGCAGCTCCCAAGCTAGGAACTCTTTCAATAACTTTGCTTCAAGAATATGCCTTCGATTTAGTTGCAAAATAGTAACTTCCAGGCTAGAAGCTCTGGGGGTGAGCTTAGATTGTCTTTGTGCACCAAGAGTGAGCTTTCAGGTGAAGGGAGGAGGTGCTCTGAGAGTGACAAAGAAATTGTCAGCTCTCAAAAGGAAAAAAAAAGATTTTTCAGCAGTAAATTTAAGCACAATTACTAAAATGACTGTGGACCTGCATCCACCTGGCGAACCAATCTTT
The DNA here is from genome assembly GCA_019843815.1 of Montemys delectorum. Classification (NCBI taxonomy): domain Eukaryota; kingdom Metazoa; phylum Chordata; class Mammalia; order Rodentia; family Muridae; genus Montemys; species Montemys delectorum. The sequence continues at coordinate 23,554 of JADRCD010105853.1, read as the reverse complement.
GTGGCAGCCATTGTGCCCCATCTTCTTTCTGAGAAAAAGTACACATAGGGCCTCTTCCCCAATTAAGAACAGGATCTGGGTCACTCCATGTGTTAGTAAGTAGATCTCACCATTTCACCATGGCATACTAACTTGAAGTGTTAGAATGCCAGTGGTGGTCAGTATCAGACTGACCTTTAATGTTAGTCTGCAGGAGATTTAAAACAAATAAAGTAAAGGCAAGGTGTGCCTTTGAAGATCTAGGAAGATAAAATTCTCCTCCTTTAGTTTTTAAAATCCAATTTTTCAGAGTGTGATGTGCATGTTCAACAATTCCTTGTTCCATAGGGTTAGAAGGAATTCCAGTTTTATGTTCAATATCAAGTTCTTTACAAAATGATATAAAAATTTTGCCAGTGTAAGCTGGAACATTATCTGTCTTAATGACTTTAGGTAATCCCATAACATTAAAGGCTTGTAAACAACGATCAATTGCATTTCTAGAGGCTTCTCCTGAATGTAGAGAAGCAAATAGGAATCCTGAACACGTGTCAATATAGACATGTATATATTTAAGCTTTCCAAATTCTAAATAATGATTTATGTCCATCTGGCAAATATGATTGGGCATAAGGCCTCTTGCATTGACCCCTAAATGCAGAACTGGAGATAATGTAATACAGTTAGGGCATTGTTTCACAATCATTCTTGCTTACTCCTTGGTAATCTTACGTTGGAGCCTTAAGGTGTGGCTAGACAGAAAATTTATCATGGTCATGTCTAGCCAATGCGACAGGATCTGAAACTAAGACTTTGTGGAAATTGACCCAAATGGAGATATTCCATAAAAATGCCAGAAAGCAAAGAGGTCCACTAATCCCTAAGATAAAAGAGTTTTTAGGGGAGTTTAAAGAGCAAACAAATGCCAGAAAGCAAAGAGGTCCACTAATTCTTAAGGCAAAAAGTGTTTTTAAGAGAACCAAGCAAACACCCATCCCAAGGAATGCTCTTTCCAAGGGACATCCCCTGGGGGAGAAGATCTCCCCAACCCCTCCTGCGAGTCACAGGTGTCTTTTATCCTAAGTGGGAGGAGAAAGGTCAATAGAAAACTAAAGAACAATGAGCAAGATAAAATGTAACTAGCTCATGTAGTAAAATATAAAGTATAACCAGCCCACTTTGTAAGCTGTAGAAGTCTGTTCAAAAAATCATATAAAAACCCAAGGCTTTGTTGCTTCATGGTTGCTCTGACCCCAATTACTGAGTGACCCTGATATACCAGTTATAAATAAAAAAAAAATCAACCTCGTATGATTACCAAGGCCTCTTTCCTGAGTCCTCAAGAGTGGCCAACCCACACCAGTTATTACAACTTCTCCTACAAGAGCTATGTCAATGCAATCATTGCCTGCAGCTAATGGTCCAGGAAGGCCAGAATGAGCTTGTATATGACCGATATAAAACTGATTTTTTTGAGCAAGAATGATGTTTTACAACTGTGAAAGTAGAGATCCTGCTGAAGTATTAAAATTAAACGTACCACATGTTTCTAACAAAGGAATTGATTGGGCTATGTAAAGGCTATCAATGAAAAGAGTGAAAGAATCAGTCACCACCTGGAAAACATTTAATATTGCGGTCAATTCAGCTAACTGAACTGAGGGACCAGGAGTTTGTATGACTACCTATTGATTATTCATAAGATACCCAGCTCGTCCTCCAGAGGAGCCATCAGTAAAAATCAAAAGAGCATTACTCAAAGGCTGTGAGCAAGTCATATTAGGAAATATCATTTCATGCACATTTAAGAATTTTATCAGTTTATCTTGAGGATAACGATTGTCTATAGTTCCCTGAAATCCTATTTGAGCAAGCAACCAACTTGTGCTATGCTATTTTAGCCAGGCATCTTGATCTGTAGTAAAAGACTGAATGATAACGTCTGGTTCTTTGCCAAAATAAGTCAGTGCATGCTTTCTTCCAAAAACAATCATATAAGCCACTACCTCATAATATGGCAAGGTATTACGTTTAGGAGATGCCCTTGAATGTATCCACATAAGAGGTGCTTTTTGCCACAACAATTCTGTAGGCATGTGAGTTGTGTTGAATATTAACAAATGCAAGGGTAACGAATAATCTATATAAGTAACAAATTGATTTTCAATAGCTCTTTCCACCTGTTGTAAAGCTGATATTCTTTCTCTAGGTAAAAATCTAGGGGAATTTGGATCAGAACTCCCTTTGAGACTATCAAATAAAGGTTTCAGTTCTCCTGTAGTAAGCTTTAAATATGGGTGAAGCCAATTGATATCACCTAACAATTTTTGAAAATCATTTAAGGTTTTTAAACTGTCTCTGTGAATAACTATCTTTGGGGGAATAACAGCTTGGTCTGTAGGACTAAAGCCCAAATAATTATAAGGATCCTGAGTTTGCACCTTTTCTGGAGTTATTTGAAGTCCTTTCTCAGCTAGGGCAAGTTGTAAGTTTCTATAACATAGAAGCACATCCTGAGATTTTTTTTTCCTGCTAATAAGACATCATCTTTGTAGTGGGAAATATATATCAGTGGCCATTGTTGTCTTATAGGTTCAATGTCTTGTGCCACAAATTTTTGACATAAAGTAGAACTGTTAGCCCTGAGGAAAGACTGTGTCCCTTTTTATCTTTTCATAGGTTCCTTAAAATTAATAGATGGAAAACTAAAAGCAAATCTCACAATCCTCAGGGTGCAAAGGAATTGTAAGAAACAGTCTTTCAAATCTACTACTATTTTATAATATCTTTTAGGAATAGCCACTGGAGATAGGAGTCCAAGTTGTAATACTCCCATCAGTACCATGGTTTCAGTCACATTTCTTAGATCTTGTAACAATCTCCATTTACCAGATTTTTTTCTTAATAATAAATATTGGCATATTCCAAAGAGGTTTGGATTCCCACAGATGTCCTGCCTCTAATTGTTCCTGTACCAGGAGGAAGCAGCTTCTATCTTTTCTTGAGATAAAGAACACTGATCAACCCACACTGGAGTTTTATTAATCCTCTGAATTTTATCAGCATGGGATGCAGGCAAGATAGTGGCCATTATGGAAAATGCTCTGAACCTCTACTATTAGGGTGAGACCTAGGGCCTTCAGATGTTCTAATGCCGTGTTCTGGCCTCTACTTATTAGCTATTTCACTAGGGCAACACAAGATGAGGCCCATTTGTGACAACAGATCTCTCCCCAAAAGCGTAACAGGCAGATTTGACATTACATAAAATTGGATTTGTCTTCAATTACCTTCCTCATCTCTCCAGGTTAGAAGCTTAGAGCTTCATTTTGTGTTGTTGGCATAACCAATTCCTTGGAAGTGAGTAATTGTATCAGACAAAGCCCAGGTTGAGGGCCAGTCTTGTCCTCTAATAATAGTCACATCAGCTCTAATATCTATTAAACTTTCAAAACTTTTTCCTTCAATAATTAATTTAAGATTAGGTCTTTTGCTAGTGATCGATTGTACCCAGTGCATATCAGAGGAACCAAAGCCACTCTGTCTCTCTTATTTTTAACAAAATTCGAAGGCATTGGGTACAGTGGGATTAAAATGAGCTGAGGGGTTTTCTGGTTGGTGGGTACTATAATAACACTGCATACGGAAGCAGCCATAATCCTAATTTCCCCTTGATGGTCACAGTCTATAACATCTGGATAAATCTGCAAACCTTTTATGATAGAACTGCTTCTTCTTATTAGAAGTCCCCAAGTCTCTTTGGTCAAAGGCCCAAAGACTCTGGTAGGCAGAATTTGAACTCCCGTTTCTGGCATTAATACTGTGTGTCAAGTGAACAGAGGTCCAATCCTGCACTTCCTGGTGTTTTAGTTCATAGATGCAGTTCCTTGGCTGGGTGGCAGCCTCATGGCTCCATGATCTTCCTGTTGGTTTAGAGCAGGGGCCTGGGGCTGCCCTCTCCACTAGTTTCCCAACAAGGTATTGCCTTAAATGCCCTTTTTGGATCTACAATCTCTGGCCCCAATGCTTCCCACTCCTGCATTGGGGACAGGTCCTAGGGGCACCACCTGACTGCTGCCTGCTTCTGGCCCCTGGTTTCCTAGGGCAATCATATTTAAAATGACTCAGACTTCCACATTTAAAACATGCTTTATTTTCCTGCATTTGCACCAGGAGCTCTTGAACCATAGTTCCCTGCAACACAGTCGCCATTGCCAATCCTTGGTGATAAGAAGGCCCAATATCTGCACAAAGGAGAACATATCCAGGTAAATCCATCAGACCCTTATGCGGCTGAATTGTGGCTCTGCATGCTGCCTTAGCGTTCTCATAAGCCAACTGTATAATAAACGGACTATTTGTATGAGATTCTTCAAGAATTTTGCTAGCAGTCTGTTGTTACCTAGCTACAAAATTTTGGAAGAGCTTATCTGGACCTTGTGAGATGCCGACTTGGCTGCCATTAACCTCGCCTTTCATAGGCAATTGAATCTAAGCATGCCATGCCTCCATGGCAATCTGAGCATAAACTCCCGCAGGATACTCAGTCTGATTATCATTTCCTTCATACTGTCCTTCCCCCAAAAGCATGTCGAGATTCCAGTCTGGGTTACCTGACTGAGCATTTTCTGTGGCAGTTTTCTTGCTGGTTTCCTGCCACTCTGAACTCCAACACAAAAAAGTCACCTCCTGGCAATGTAGCTCTACATAAGGTTCTCCAATCTTGAGGTATTAAATTTGATTCTATTACATTATCTGATAGTGCCTGCGTAAACGGGGTTGTAGGACCATACTGATCTTCCTTTAGATCTTTTATCACCTTGAATTCTAAGGTCTGACACTGTCTGATTCTTCTGTTTTGCTGATCAAGCGTTTCAACCACAGAAAACACAAGCACTCCAGCTGTGTCTTGCCCATTTTCGCCAGCCTGACTTATGGCTCTTTCTAATGGCGATTGGCCTGTCTCAAGATTGCTGTCCTTCCCTTTGCCTGATACTGCTTTCAGTTCATTTAGCTAATTATTCAATTTCTGCAACTTGATTTCAAGCTCCAATTTACTTATTTGTAGATTTCTCTGAGCCATTTCTTCTGCCATATTGGCCATGGGAGGAGCAGAGGGTGCAAATGGAAGCCACTCCTCGCTACAATAGGTGGCAGATCCCCTTTCTGAGGAAGTTTTCAGATCTTCTTTGCTTTCCATGTCTGTATTACCTGACTCCTGCGAGCTCTGTCTGCTATCTGACATCTGTGTTTCTTTCTCCTCTATAATCTCCTTTAGGAGTGCCCAGAGACAGAGGGTGAATCTATCTGCCTGATTATTTCTTAGGGCTCTTCCAATTTTCCCAAATTTTTTTTATTTAAAATTCTTACTTCTTGAAGCCATGGTCAGCAAGATTTTATCTCATCTGAAAGATCTTTTAATGCCTTATTCCTCTCTTCTGCCTTGTCTGCCTCAGTGGGAGAAGATGCGCCTAGTCCTATAGAGACTTGAGGCCTCACCTAAGGAGGGTGCTGGGCGGGCTGCAGTGGGGATAGATGGGTGTAGGGTTCAGTGGAGCTCCCTCTCAGAGGCAAAGGGGAGGAAAGCTGAGATGTAGAATTTTGGAAGAGGAATTGATTAGGGCACAACATTTGGAATGTAAATAAATAAAGAAATTTAATCGATGAACTAAAAAAAGGACATAGTTTGCTACCTAAAGTATTTCCCAGAATTGTCTCTATTATTCTGTACTGATATATCTGATAGACTTATATAACACAGGAATTATGAAGAATTTGCTTGTCCTGTCTTGGTAAGCTGGAAAGTTGATCCTGCATGTATTTGTCCTTTCATTACAGAAGTTTTTCTGAAGTTGACGAATGATCATTTTCTTTGATCAGTGGCTAGCTTATGAAAACTGATACAACTCCATATTGAAATTAATGATGCTAAGCCTCTTCTTTGCAGTGTAATGTGAGTTCTGTCAGGAATAGACTTATCTCATATTCAAAAAAGACATTTTAATAATGAAGGAATGTTAAATTCCATATTCAATGCATCATGAGGTTTGAAGACCAAAATGATCTATCTATAACATAACTGAATTGACAGACTTTATTCTTAGCTATTACTATCTGAGTAACCTTGAAATATCTTATTGTAATTAATTAACTGGTATCTAATATAATCATGAGTTACAATATCTGACTTTTTGTATCTTTTTCATTTATCACTAACATTGTTTATAGCAACTTTTAAAATAACTTGAACTTTAACTTATATCTTTAAGAATTATTTAGGCAAGAATACACATGGTGAGAATCATGGCTCCAGTGGCATATGTAGCAGAGTATTGCCCAGTTGGTCATCAATGGGACGAGAGGCCCTTGGTCTTGTGAAGACTCTATGCCCCAGTGTAGGAGAATTTCAGGGTCAGGAAGTGGGAGAGGGGAAGTTCATGAGCACGAGGAGGGGGAAGAAATAGTGGGTTTTCTGGGGGGAACCAAGAAAAGGGAAATATTTGAAATGTAAATAAAGAAAATATCTAACCAAAAATATCAAAAACCAAAAAGAAAGAAAGATGTTAGATTTTGTCAAGGACCTATTCTTTGTCTATTGAGATGACCATATAATTTTTTTCTGATTAATTTCATTTATTGAATTACATATGTTAAGCTATTCAGGAGTCACTAGAGTAAAGTCAACTGTATCATAGTGAAAAAAGAATAATATAGACATCATTTATACATAAATTAAAACATATATATACTATATGTTCAAAATTATCCTCAAATTAATATCAATACACAATAACATATAACAATATACCAAAAATTACCTTATTTCTATACCAATATACAAAATTATGTACGAAGGTTTAAAATATAATCTCAATTTTACAGAAAAATTCAAAGATCTCTAAAAATGTAAGAATATAGCTATGAAATGCTTTTCAGCACAGAATATATTCCCTATTCTACCCCTTTGTGTCTAATATTCTTGCAGTATTTGTTTCCCCCCTTTTCTTTACAACACCCTCCCTTCATGAAATGAAAATGAAGAACAGAGAAAAGGAAAGTAATGAGAAAGAGAAATACCTAAATTTCACTTCTTTATCTTGTTTCCTCCCTGTCCAGAACACAAACTGTTTGTGACCAGCCCCTAATAGAAGACTATAAACATTCAACACCCATTGAATAACCCAAAATCAACCACTCCTCCCCTTGGGTGTGGGCATAGTTTTCTTAAGATTTCTGCTTGCTGATATTGGACATAGAATACATAGAATTTGTCTTTGGGAGTCAAGAACTTTAGCAAAGTGATTGGTATAAATATACCCAATTTTGCTTTATCAATCTTGTTTGTGGAATGACAACCCTTTCACTTATTAATTTATTTTCAAATGCCTAGGACATGAGATTTTCTCATTGGCTTGACTAGATCTTAACCTAGTTAACTAATTAAATTATTCTATGTCTATGCCTTCATTGCTTACCTGTCCTTAAGTCCTGGCCCACTTCTTCCTTTCTCTGTCCCCAGAGTTTCTCTCAGTGTTTTTCCAACTTCATTTACCTACGGGCTTGCATCCTGGTCTTTGATCTCTCTCTTCCTGTTCTGTCCCTCAGCTCTCTCCTTGATCCCAGACACAGCAGTCCTCTCCTGTATATGTGCCAGGGTCTCATATCACTTGTTGTATGCTGCTTAATTGGTGACTCAGTGTATGAGAGTTCTCAAGGTCTAGGTCATTTGAGACTGCTAGTCTTTCCATGGGGTTATCCCCTCCTCACCTTCTTCCAGTTTTGTCCCAATTCAATCACTTTGGTCCCTGGCTTCCAGCCACTGGTTCAGTGCTAGTATTTGCATCTGACACTTTCAGCTGTTCACTGGGATTCTAGAAAGCAGCCATTCTAGGCTCCTGTCTGCAAACATACTACAGCAGCAGTGACAGCATCAGGGCCTTGGGACTCTCCTTGATCTGGATACCAATTTGGACCTGTCACTGGATGCTCATGCTCTTCTACATATTTTGTTCCACTAGGTCCTTGAGACTAGAAGAATACTGGGTTGATAGATTTTGACTGTGGGATAGCAACTCTATCCGTTACATTTTAAACATTTAAACGTAAATTATACATTTTTTAACTGGCCTCGCTTCTTTGGAATTTTTCTTGTCTTCTCTCATCTTCTGTTCTCTTTTTAACCCAAAACAATGAGCTGCTCCTTTGCAAGCTCCTCTCTCTTTGTTCACCAGTAAAGACTTTCCTGTATTCCACTTCTCACAGAAGTTATTTCTCTCCAGTTTTAACTGTGAGAAGTTGTCTTAAGTCCATGAGGAGGCTCCTCAAGACATCACCATGTGATAAGGCAGCAAGCGACTAGCGAGCACAATCCCCCTCAGTTCTGCCCTCTCAAGATCCCTATTAGCCTTCTGGATGACTAGATAACTGCTTTGAGAGCTACTTGCCTATAGGGCCCAACTGATACTCTTTCTACTCAGCCTGGACTTCATAAAAGCACCCAATTTCCTATTCAGCAGGGTTTTTTAAAAAGTTCTTGGGATGTATTTGCTTGTTCTTTTGCTATTTTACATCAGCAACAGCCACATCTAGCCTTCTGGGGTCCCCCATATCCTCTTGCTTTGTGGTTTTCCCACTCTTCCTCTGCTGCTGTACCGTTTAAAACAATCATTTAAAGGAACAGAATTAGGAGTCTTTCTGAAATTTAAAAGCAGTAGTTTGCTAGATTCAACTTTGTATTTCTGATTAAGTTTTTGCCTGACCTGCAATGCCAATATAACTGTATTATCTCTCTCCTAGTCTTTACTAAACTTGAATTCTATGCGTGAAAGTGGAGCCATTTGGATATATAATATATCTGTCTTTCCTTTCTTAATCTGGCTTCTGAAATGACAACTCTGAGACTAACAAATTATTAGTAAATGCCTAGGTCATCAGTTTTGGCTCATCCCCTGACTAGATCTAAACTTACTTAATTATTTAAACAGTTCTATATCTATCACTTGGTTATCCACCTCTCCTTCTGTCCTTTCTTCCTGTCTCCTCAGCATCTCTCTCAACTTCTCTCAAGTTCATCTACCTGCTTCCTTATGTCCTACTCCCTTGTCCAACTCTTTCTCGGGCTATTATTGGCTCTCCTAATGTCTCTCTTTCATCTCTTACTATTTCCCAGAATCCTTTCTCTGTCTGCAAATGTCCCACTTCCTATTTCCTGACTCAGCTCATTGGCTATTGGCTTTTATGTTAGTGTTTAATTTTCTTTTTAAACGTATTAATTTTATTTTCTGTCACTGTATTCCTCATGGTTACCTTTACAACAGGCCTCCTTATATCCCAATAGAATAAAAATCCCAACCCAAGAAGAATAACTACATTTATAAAAACACAAGAAATAAGTAATTACCTATTAATACACATTCACACATATGCACCCATACATACATACATACATTCTTACACACACACACACACACACACACAGAGAGAGAGAGAGAGAGAGAGAGAGAGAGAGAGAGAGAGAGAGAGA
>JADRCD010105853.1:0-14042 GCA_019843815.1 Montemys delectorum | reverse complement strand
AGAGAGAGAGAGAGAGAGAGAGAGAGAGAGAGAGAGAGAGAGAGAGAGAGAGAAACTAATACCACCTACATCAAAATAACAGCAAATGCCAACCAGTTGTTATTTTTTAACTGTTTAAGGAATTTTTATTAAAGCAAGGATTTTATAATCCAAAATACATTTCCTTGCTCAGTTGTCAATTCTATTCCTTAAAACAGAACTGATGTCGCAAGCTATACCACAGTAAATAATTACAAAATTAAAGAAAAGAATGCTTTACATTTTTGTACTTTGCTGAAAATTCTTTTCCTGATGTCTATAAAACATTCATTTGTTTTTATATTTTACTATTCTTTTTTGTATTTTTTAGTTGTTTTTAAATCAAGTAACCTAGGACTAGCACTATTTTCTAGACCTGGCATTTGCTTGGTACATAGGTTCAAAGTTTCCTTTCATTTTAAAATTTATTTTATATTTATATCTCAATACCAATGAACTTATTCACCAACAATAAGATACAGCCTAGCAGAATGGAGCAAAAAGAAGATCTATCACTCTGCTGCATACGAGAATAATGTCTCAGCAATAAAGATAGTCATTACCTCAAAATAAAGGGTCATTGGCTTTTTATTAACAAGTTGCATATTAAAGATTCTCTCTATACAGTAAGCTTAGTAAAGCCAGCTACAACATTTGTTGTCCAGTCTCTGTATGCTGATAAAGTACAGCCTTAAAAGAAGTCCTGATTGAAACAGTCTGTGATGCTAGATCAAGTGACCTAGCTGTTTTACAGATGACCTGCATCAAGTCTTCAGAGGAAGCAGAATTGATGTAGTCCAAGGTAGGATCAGGCAACAACCTGGGCCTGTGGGCCTAAGGTTTACAGCATCCCCCAGGATAAATCTTGTAAGAGATGTGTTTTTGATTGTTTAATATTGTGGTTTTTGGTTACATGGTTTTTGCAAGCATAAAGATTTCATAGGTAGTAAATATTTCTATATTGACATAATATATACAGTGAGCAACAAGTGCATGACATTTAAAAATGATTTCCTGCTCTTTCATTGAACAGATGAAAAACTACTCTTTTTTTCTGTAATTTTTGTTTGAATTGTATAACCACACTGTAATATAAACCTCTCTGGCTGCCATATGACTGGATAGCATATAATATGTTCTGAGAATTCTAAAACTGACACAATTAATTGCCATGCATAGCTAAAGTTTTGGATAGAGATATTAAAATATCTCAGCTTTGGAAGTGTTCTAAATTTGAGGAATCAATAACTACCTCACCTGTTTTTAGTCTTTTTGTTTCTCCCTTTTTTTTCTAGCCTAGATCTTCAGAGGTCTCCCTCTATCAAATTTGCTCCTTGATAATTTGAAAGAAAGCCAAAGCCTCCTCTTTTCTCCTGTTGAAACAAACTCAAGGCCTCTCCTCCAACATGATGATCATTTTATCCATCAGATTGTAGGCTTCATGACTATACACTCATCAAATCTAGGAGCCCCATTTCTATAGATGTCTGCTCCATTTTCACCTTCTACAACAGGATGAATATTATCAATGCCATTGAACAAATAACGATATACATGTTGATAAATCAAATTAGGAGTATATGAAGTCCAAATATTTCCACTACAAATATATCTACATGTACATATATAAATTATATATCTATATGTACATAAATATAATTTATATAATTTCTACATGTACCTCAGAATATCTTAGATTTCCTTTGTAGATAAGGCTGGTTTGAAATAGCAAGGAACCTCTCTGTTTCCTTCTTTGTCTCCCAATTATTAGGATCAAATGGATGAGTTTATTTAGAATCTATGTACCCTTGAAAGCTTTTGTGTCAAGTTTTCTCCCTTTTCTCTTCTTTGAAGATTTACCTTTCATGTAGATTTACTTATCCTTTTTTCTCCAATAATTTAATATTCTTCCCAGTATTCAACTTTATTAAACTTCTTACCTAATCTTACTGCATCAGCATACTTTCAGCATATTATGAACAGTTCAGAGGCCTCAGTATGGGTTATATATCATTTTATGGCTGAAATGATATGAGTTCTCCCCTAATATTCCCAAATCATCCGACAGGAGACTGGCTAATCAGAGTAAAATGGTACAGTCGCCAATCCATGTCACTTTATTGAGACCATAGTCTTTCAGTGTATACAGAAGGATAATAAAATGACATATCACATGTAGACTTCAGTTGGCACTAAACCCTTGTCTGTTTAATTTAAAACAATATTACATTGTCTGTATGACATGTGGTTTATTTATCTATCCCCTCTGAAAAAAGACATTTGTGTTTGTATTACTAAGCTGAAAATTAACCTGCAATATAGTTAAGAAGCTTAATACTATTACTTTTTATGTGTTTCTCTTGTCCAGTAATGTCTGGATCCCTTAGTCGAATACTTTTCTCCTCTGGAAAGTATAAAAGCAAACAACCCTGCTACAACCCTAAACCTTGTTCCTTGCATTGACAAGCAGAATATACCTTTTCCATGGCAAAATGACTTTGGAAAACAGGAAAAGCATTATCTGTCTCTTTCAATTCATAAATGTACCTTATATGGATAAATAGAGCTATATTCCCATTTTCAGTATCTAAATATAAGTTTGATGTATATTTAATTTTTCAAGTATTAAAAACACTTTAATGATTACTAAGCAAAAAACAAACTTACATACTCATTTAAAGACAAAATGTGTCACTTTGAATATTAGGCTGTCTTCTTTACGTAGCTGTATCTATCTTCAGAGGATCTAACCCTGATTGTAATATGTCCTAGGAACCACAAGGGCCTTACTCAGTATAGTCTATGAACAATCATGGACTACCATCTGAGCCACATGCTTGCAAACAATCACAAGCCCATGAGTTCTGCTCTGTTTAGGTAGTCCATTACCCACCCAAGGAAAGTAATGGGCCAGTGGCAAGATGGGTCTGGAGACTTTACATCCCTTTCTATCCCTCAGAGAGGAGATCTATAGCCCCCATCCTTCTCTCTCAGCAGGGATATTCAGAGCCTCTGTGATCTGACTGCCTCTTGTAGACTGCTTTATGCCTAGTTGCCTTGACCTGAACTGGGTTGTTGGGCCCATGGCTGGTTAGTGTACTTTCTTGCTCACTATGTGCTGTTGATAGGCCTCCATTCTTCCTAGTTGCATCTGTTCTGCAAGCAGAGACATTCTTTTAAGAAATTTTAAAAGAATAGTATTTTATGGTATAAATGTACTACTTATTCTGTATCCATAACTCTTTTGAAAGGAATCTGGGTTCTTTCCAGTTTCTATCTATTATAAATAAGGTGCTATGAACTTAGTAGAGCATGTGTCCTTGTTTTATGTTGGAGAATTTTTTTGGATATATGCCCACAAGTGGTATAGTTGTGTCCTTAGATAATACTAAGGACAATTTTCTAAGGAACCACCAAACTGATTTCCAGAGTGGTTGCACAAACTTGCAATCACACCAGCATTGGAGGAATGTTACTCTTTCTCCAAATCCTCTCCAGCAACTGTCAATACCAGAATTTTTCATGTTAAACATTCTGATTGGTGTGTGGTAGATTGTGAAGGTTTTGGCTTGCATTCCCTGTTGACTAAAATGTTGAACATTTCTTTAGTTGTTTCTGAGACCTTTGCATTTCCTCAGTAGAGAATTCTGTTTAGCTCTGTTCCCCATTTTTCAATTGTGTTATTTGGTTATCTGGAGTCTACCTTATTGAGTTCTTCATATATAATATATATGTATATATATATATATATAAAATATATATATACATATATATTATATATGTATATATATATTAGCCTTCTATCAAATAATAGGATTTGTAAAGATACCTTTTCCTGTTTTTTGCATTAGATATTTTCTTTATTTACATTTCAAATGTTGTCCCCTTTTGTCTTCTTGTTTCCCTGTCCTGGAATTCCCCTACACGGGGACATCAAGCCTTCACAGGACCAATGGCCTCTACTCTCCTTGATGTCCAAGAAGGGCATCCTGTGCTACATATTCAGCTGAAGCCATGGGTCCCACAATGCATACTCTTTGGTTGGTGGTTTATCTTCATGGAGCTCTGGGAGTACTGGTTATTTAATATTCTTGTTGCTCCTATGGAGCTGTAAGCTCCTTCCACACCTTCAGTTCTTTCTCTAGCTCCTCCAAGGGGACTCTTTACTCAGTCCATTTTTTGGCTGTGAGCATCCACCTCTGAATATGTCAGGAACTGGCAGAGCCTCTCAGAAGACAGCTATATCTTTTCTTGATCTGTTGGTTGTCATTTTTACCTACTGACAGTATCCTTTGCCTTACAGAACCTTTGCAATTTTATGAGGTCCCATGTGTTGATTCTTGATCTTAGAGCATAAGCCACTAGTGTTCTGTCCAGGAAAATTTCCTCTATGCTCTGCATTCATAAAATTCTTAGGCAAATGGTTGGAACTAGAAATTATCATCCTGAGTGATGTAACCCAATCACAAAAGAACACATGTGGTATGTGCTCACTGATATGTGGATATTAGCCCAAAAGCTCGTTATACCCAAGGTACATATCACATAAAATATAAAGTTTAAGAAGAATGCAGACCAAAGTATAGGTATTTTGGCTCTTCTTAGAACAGGAATCAAAATACTCAAGGAAAACTAATCAGAGACAAAGTGTACAGCAGAAACTGAAGAAAAGGCCATCAAGAGACTGTCCCATCTTGGAATCCATCCCATACATAATCACCAAACCCAGACACTATTGTGGATACCAAGAAATATTCAATCAACCCCCTTTTCACTCTTACCTTATTTCCATACTATACGACCAATTATAATATTTTGATAATTTTATAGGCTCAATTTTGAATTTTAATAAGCCCAACTGCACATACCTTGGAGTATGGCTAAATTATTCAGCTTAAAATCGGGTTGCCTACTTCTAAACATAATCCTGAAGATACATAATTATATTCTTTTTCTGAAACTTTTTACTTAGCAGTTTTTAATCACAAAAATAATGGATTTCTGTTGATGTGCATACACATAGACCACTGTACTTTTCTCATATGCATTGCTCAATTGATTTTCTTCCAAACTTTCTACTAATAATTTCTTATGTTTGCATGTATGTGTCTGTGTATGTTTGTGTGTATGTATGTATGTGTATATGTGAGAAAAGGGTTATGGGAGGGAGAGAGAGAAAAAGACAGAGAGACAGAGAAGACACACACACACACACACACACACACACACACACACAGAGAGAGAGAGAGAGAGAGAGAGAGAGAGAGAGAGAGAGAGAGAGAGAAGAAATATCAATTCCATTTTGTACTGTGGAAATGGTCCCAGATCTGCTAACTTATCAGGGGTTATACACAGAGATAATGGCTATTTCCTTTTGAAGAAGTTAAGAGCTACCAATAGCTCTGCATATAGGGATCGATTTTCAACTCTTCTCTCCATGCTGGGATATCAATCTCTAAGCACCTGATTGTCACTGGAACCTAATAGAATGCTCTCTTTCATAATCAGTTTTATTAATTAATATATCCTCTTTACTTTTTCTTAACCTTTGATTACTTTCTTGTTTGGTTGTTTTACGTGACAAGCTCTTTTGTGTTCCAGGCTGGCCACTATGTATGAAAAAATGACCTTGAACTTTATATGGGCCTCTAATGCATCCCAAGTCCTAAGATGGTAGTTAAATCCTCAGAAGGATATTTTAGTGTTACTTACATCACAAAAATTCTTAGTGCATGCATTTAAACAAAAATGCTTCCTGTAACAGCAGGACTTGGTGCAATTCACTCACTGCCAGAACAGGTTGATGTGTTCTACCACTGCTCACCCTGGTAAGCCTCACTTCAGACTACAATCTGTGTGGGCAGTAATGATTTGACATATGGAGTAGAAACTACATTTTTGATATATGTATGAAGTGTAATACTCTTCTAAAACTGAGGTATGGGTTGTCTTCTCCAGAGCTAAAGTTTGAAGTTTGCAACACCTGTCAGATACAATTTAATTGTACGTTTCAAATAGAACCAGACTTGGCTTAATTTTGCTTAGAAAGGCCCACATTGACTCTTTTGAGCAGAACATGGAAGAGAAGTAATTGAGCTGAGGAATGACACAAATATTATGGGGTTAAGAAAATTTCTTCCTGTAAAAGAACAGCAAGTACAGAGTGTACAAGTGATCTGACCTGACATGTATTTTGAAGGTAATAACTAATCTACTTGCAAAGAGTCCATACTTGTGATATATAGCTTGTAAGAGAATAAAGAAAAGTTTATAATTGGCTGACATTAATTGTGATTATTAGAGACAAAATGAAAAATTGAAATGATTTGTACAATACCCAAATGTTTACTATGTTTGGTAGCAGAGTTTTGGATAAGTTATAAAATTGAAAACTTTTAGGGGAGTCATAACCTATTCTGAAATGCCCTTATAGGACACAGACATTTGAACACAGACAGAATAGGAAATCATAATGCATAGACAAGAATATCAAGAAACACTACTCTGGACAATAACCACTGAAGCCTCTGAGGAATTGGAACATTCTGACAAATAAATCCGGACATTTGAGCCTACAGCCCTGTGAAAAGGAAACTCTACTTTTTAATCCATCTAATTTGTGACATTCCCTGGTTTCTTTATTCATTTTTCATGTTTTGTATTTTCTTGTTGTTGTTTTTGTGTTGGTTAGGTTTGGATTGGTTTGGTTTAGTTTGGTTTGGCTAGGTTTGGTTTAATTTAGTTTGGTTTTGTCAGCCATAGAAACTAATACAGTAAAGAGTATGGATGTGGAGCGAAAATTAATAACTCCATGGAGACATTGTATTTTTAATGCATTTAGAAGTGTAATGATAGAGGACTTTCATAGCCCTAATTCATATAGTACCAGCTGCATGCTACACACTGATTCAAATCCAGTCATCCTGTCCAGTTTTTTCCATAAGATTTCTCTAGATTATATTTTTATTACTTACCTCCAATGAGTTCATAGTTCATATCTCTATTTCATGATACTTTAAACACTTCACTCATCCTTGAGAGTGGAAAAAACCTGGGATGGACTTTAGCTGAGTGCCACATTGCAAAAATAAATGCTCTCTTTTAAGAACTAGGAAACAATGGACTGTGATGATTGCCCTAGTACTTGTGCCACATAAAAGGTCACACACATGACTTAGCTAGCACATCAACCTGGCTCTCTCCTTCAGTCCTTGTCTCTACCTTATTTCCTACCTGAAGATCTCCCATGTCCCCTTGGTCAACACCACATATCTCCAGTCACCCCCCCCCATGTAGTATCTTTGAATAAGAACTATATTTTTAAGAATCCAGAAAACTAAAAGGAGCACAGAGCTAAGACCTCAAAAGAGAAGACATATGAAATAATTCTATTTTCAACTTGGAAAACTGTAACCTGAGGTAGAACTGTATCCAAGAATTAAAACCACAGTAAAATGTGGATGTTGCCATTGAGAAACAAGTGTAGCAGAGTATGAGGGGAACTGGGTTATAGAGGTATTAATTTTGTTGTTGTTGTTGTAGTTGTTGCTGCTGCTGCTACTGCTGCTGCTGTAGCTGTTGTTTTGCTTTGTTTTCCTGACTCTCACTTAGTGAAAGAGTCTTACCCTGCCCAACAATATGTGATCTGAAAGGTTAACACATGTGGAGAAACAGCCTATCAATAAGGATACCATGGCCTGTGCTTGTAGCCCTGTGCTTGCCTACATACATGAAACACTAGGTCCATGCCACAGCACTACAAAGGAAGAGAACAAGTGCATCCAAGGACTCAAGAAATAAAGAAAAGAGAATCAGAAAGGATTGAGTGCACAAGGGGCAAGTAGGGATGAGAGCAGAATGGACTAGTTCTCAGAAGGAGGGGCAGAGGGACAGACTATTGGAATAGCTGATGGTTTAGAAGGTAATGTAGAAACCTAGTGTGGTGGAAACATCCTAGAACCTTTGAGGTTTACCCTGGTAAGGTCTCCGTACAAGGGAGGATATTTATTTTTAACTGAATATATTATGTAACCAACCTAATCGGGGGTAGAACTGTGACACCAAACCAAAGCAGAACATCTTCAACCTTCAAGCTGTCCTGCCTGCAAGATGATCTGGGACACTTGTGGCTCACATTGTGGATGTGGTCACCCAATGACTTAAGGCCCAAACCACTAGAGGGAGCACGTGGCTGACACTGCCTGGATGACAAGGAACCAGAAACTGGGTGACTCCGACTCACATGGTATGCACTCTCTGATAAGTGGTTATTAGCCTAGAAGTTCAGAATACAGGAAGAACAACCCACAAACCACAAGAAACTTAAGAAGAAGGAAGTCCAAAAGGTGGACATTTCAATCCTCCTTAAAAGGAAGAATCAAATACCCATGGAAGGAGTTGCAGAGATTAACTATGGAGCAGAGACTGAAGGATGGACAAGCCAGTCTAAATATAGCTATCTCCTGAGAGGCTCTGACAGTACCTGACTAATACAGATGTAGAGGCTCACAGCCATCCATTAAACTGAGTACATGGTCCCCAATGAAGGAGTTAGAGAAAAGTTCTATGAACTGGAGGGTTTGCAGCCCCTTAGGACAAACAACAATATGAACTAACTAGTATCCTCAGAGCTCCCAGGGACCCAACCACCAACCAAGGACTATACATGGTGGGACTGATTGTTTTGGCAGCATGTGTATAGTAGAGGATTGCAAATTCAATCATCAATAGGAGGAAAGGACCTCGGCCTTGTGAAGGTTTTGTGTCCCAGTGTAGGGGAATGCCAGAGCCAATAAGTGGGAGAGGGTGGGGTGGCAGGCATGTGGATGGGGGAGGCAACATAAGTTTGTTCTTGTGGTTTTTG
This sequence comes from Montemys delectorum, assembly GCA_019843815.1. Lineage (NCBI taxonomy): Eukaryota > Metazoa > Chordata > Mammalia > Rodentia > Muridae > Montemys > Montemys delectorum. The sequence continues at coordinate 5,161 of JADRCD010105853.1, read as the reverse complement.
TTTGTTTGTTTGTTTGTTTGTTTGTTTGTTGGAGGGGAAATTGGGAAAGGAGAAATTGACATGTAAATAAAGAAAATACCTTATTAAAAAAAAAGATAAAAAAAAAGAAGGAACCCAAGAGAACTGGCAGAAAGAAAGAAAGAAAGAAAGAAAGAAAGAAAGAAAGAAAGAGAGAGAGAGAAAGGAAGGCAGACAGAAGAATGAAAGGAAGAAAGAGAGAAGAAAGGAAGGAAGGAAAAGGGAAAGAAAGAAACAAAGAAAGAAAGAGAGAAGAAGGAAAGAAAGAAGAAAGGAAGAAAGAAAGAGAGAAAGAAAGACACAAAGAGAAAGAAAGAAACAAAGAAAGAAATAGAGATAGAGAGGAAGAGAAAGAAAGAAGGAGAGAAATAAAGAATGAAAGAAAGAAAGAAAGAAAGAAAGAAAGAAAGAAAGAAAGAAAGAAAGAAAGAAAGAAAGAAAGAAAACAAAAGAAAAGGGACAGAAAAGAAAAATGAAAAGAAGAAAAAAATAAATGATGTAATTCTTGATGATATACGACTATACTCATAGAGTACAGTCTGTACTTTATCAGAGTCTTTCTCCCCCAGCTGATGATAGCAGATGCAAAGACCAACAGGCAAACTTTAGGTGGAGCTCTGGAAGCCCTTCACAAAAGGGAGAAGGATTTTAGGTTTTAGAGAGAACAAGACATCCTGAGATCATGGCCACCAGAATCAACTCAATTAGCATGACTCATAGAGGTTCACAGACATTGAAACAGCAATCAAGGAACTTGCAATGAGTGTGAGCTAGGCCCACAATGCAAACTCTAAGCTTATTTACTGTGGTATTTTCTTAGGCTCCTAAAAGTAGGAGTAGGTGTGCTTCTGATTCATTTGCCTGCTCATGTGACCATTTTCTTCCTAATAGATTGTATAGTCCAGCCTTGATATTATTGTTTATGCCTAGAATTACTGTACCCTGTTGTGCTTTTTCTCTTGATATCCCTGCAAGGCTTGAATTTTACTGAAGCAAAATTCAAGAAGCAAAATTACAGAAGCACTGCTGCATAGGAGCAGTGGATCTGGAGAAATGGGGAGGTGGGAGGGCACTAGAATGAAGGAAGGAGGGAAGCCTGAAGTCCAGATGTATTATTTGAGAAAAATACTAGGAAAAGAAAAACACTGAGGATTTTCCACAGTTACATAGTAACCTTGAGGCCAACCTAGTACATGTCAACCTACACTGCAGAGGATATCAGCAGAGGCTAAACTGTAGAAATCCCTTCAGGTCAAATTGTAGAGAATTTTGCTTTCATTTAATATGTTAATTACAAATAAAGAGAGAGATATGAATTCTTAGCAATTAAGAGATTTCAGTGAAGTTTAAGTTACCTGGAATGAGACTAAAAATGAGCTGGTGTTACTGACTGTTCATGGGGTATTCTAAAGCATTAGTAATTGAGCAGAAATTATATTTTGTAAAGGAAAACTAGCTTATATCACATATGGAATGATGTGTATGTCATTGTTGGTGGCCAATAAGTTATTGTTTTATAATAATGAGTTTATTTTTTGATACAGAGAAGGATGAATTTAATACATCAATCTAAGTGTAGAGCATCAATGTTGGGTCACAAATATGCTACAGTTCTATCTCCAATTACATGCTCACAGCGTAATTACAAATAATTTCAAATTTATATAATGTGATTGAAATCTACATAGTAATAGAATTTAAATTTTTATATTTGTGCAAAATATTTGAAAAATAATCCTTCAGCAATATTATATATGTAACATTATTCATTAATATAGTTAGAGTACTTTATCCAGTAGAAATAACATACTGTATACAACTGCCAGACTGTGTAATATTGAGCCAATATCCAAAAAAGAAACAAGATGTTTAGGACACCCTGCTGTGTCAGATATGAGATCAGTAGAGCTGTTAGGCCACCATTCCTTTGCTCCTCTTATGAGGACAGATTTCTTGTGCCCTCCAGCATACATTGCAGAGAAAATTCAGAGTCTCATCTAAGATACATGTAGCCTGCTCACAGATATCTTAGCTCCGTTGTTCCTGAGCTCAACTCACAGCACAGGTGAAGGTTTGTGAACTTGTATATGGATGTTTGTGACTGTGACTTGGGCACAGGACACTACACTGCTGAGAGCAAAGTAGAATGAAGGGAAGTAACCATGAAGAATAACTGGCTTCCAAATATAAAGGAGAAAGATAAGATTAGTTATATACTAACTGTTTATCAAAATAAATTCCTATTAGTATACATTTGAATTATGTAAAAGAAGGAACAAAGCAGCAAGGATAAGAGTTTCATTCCTACAGAGATTCTGCTATCCTGTAAGGTTGCATAGAATATGGCAAGGGTGTTAAAAGATGACCAACTGTTAAAATACCATGATGATCAAAGCACACAGTAGTTCCAACTGGCCAGGTTCTACACAGGATGCACACCTATCATACTTCCATCACAGGTATAATGACACATAAAGAATATCACTTTCTCTACAGAGAGAAATATATGAGGATCCCATTGGACACAGTTCCCATATTCACTATTAAAAGATGAAACAAGTATTGTTTGTAATTTTGCCCAAATATTTTATTCCTAGATTGAAGTCCTGAGAGGTTGTTAATATAAAGAAAGTATTTAATGATAGAAATGGGTCAGCAGATACTAAGATGAACATTGAACTATGAAGAGTAAAACCAAGTATGATTCCTAATTCCTATAATCCCATCCCTTACTAGGAAAATCATGAGTTCACTGTCATTCTATATTTAACATTTAGATTAAGGTTTTTCTGAGCAACTTGAGATTCTGTATCAAAAGATTAAAAAGATTATAAAAACATGTGCATTATTTTACCATAATAAGCAGGGCTTGGGGTGCTGCTACAGAAAGATAAAATAATAATTTCCTTTCTTAATTTAAATGGATAGGTGACATTTGGGATAGAAGAAATTCACTATTTCTCACCATTCCCCCAACTCCATCATAATCTTTAACTGGCTGAGCAGCTTGTTTATAAAAGGTTACTTTCACCTTGAGGACATTTGTGACCTTAGACAATTTGTCATTTAGCTTTTCAAGTAATCCTATATTTTATTTCAAGAGATCCAATTTGAATCATTTCCCTCTAGAAAAGGAAAAAACATTTTATTTCTATTAAATATTTCTCATTTTCCTCAACCTTTCTTGAATCTCCAATGCCTTCTTATAATTGCTTGGATGGAAAGGAATGAAAGAGTAATCACTCCTACTCAAACTTCATGAACAGGTCACCATCTTGACCCCTAGACCCTGATCAGTAAAAGAAAAAGGGTTTCATGACACATTTCCCTATCCAATGGAGAATTGATGGTATGAGAACTTAGTGCTATGTACTATCCCACTGAGCACTGCTTTCATTGTGTCGATAAATTTGAATATGTTGTCCTTTGATTTTCCTTGAATTCTAGAAAGTCTTTAATTTCTTTCTTTCTTTCTTTCCTCACTCAGACATCATTGAGTAGAGATATGTTCTATTACCACGAGTGTATAGGCTTTCTGATGTTTCTGCTGTTGTTGAAGTCCAGCTTTAATCCATGGTGGTCTGATAATAAATATACACGGTATTGTTTAAATTTTCTTGTGTAGGTTGAGGCTGCTTTGTGGCTGACTATATGGTCAGTTTTAAGAAGAATGAACCATGGGATGCTGAAAAGAAAGTATATTCATTTATGTTTGGGTTAAACATTATACATATATTTGTGAGGTCCATTTCATTCATAATGTCTATTAGTTTCATTGCTTCTCTGTTTAGTTTTTGTCTAGATGACCTGCGAATTACTAAGAGTAGATTGTTGAAGTCTCTTACTACTACTTTGTGTGTTTGCTGGTGACTTAATCTTCAGCAGTGTTTCTTTTACAAATGTGGTTACCATTGCTTTGGGGGCATAGATCAGAATTGAGAAATCATCTTGGTACATTTTGCATTTGACAAGTATGAATTGTCCTTCCCTGTCTCTTTTGATTAATTTTGGAGGTAAATCCTTTTTACTAAATATTGAAATGTCTGCTGCAGCCTGCTTCATGGGTCTGTTTTCTTGGAAGACTTTTTGCCAGCCGTTTACTCTGAGGTCATACCTATATTTTGCTAATGTTTGTTTCTTCTATGATGAATCTTGTTTTCACATCCATTCGGGTAGTCTAGATATTTTTATTGGAAAATTAAGTCCATTGTAGTTGAGAGAGATTAATGACAAGAGATACTTATGTCTATGTTTGTGGAGTTAGTGTGTGTGTGTGTGTGTGTGTGTGTGTATGTGTGTGTGTAAATAGGGGGTTCTTCTCGTGTGTTTTCTGGAATTAGTGGAATTAGTTATTTCCTGTGTTTTCTTGATACAGCACTTCTCTTTGTTTTGTTTAGGTAAAAATGAATCTCTGTTCACTTTGATTTTAATATACACATGGCTGGATCAAGACTCCTAGAGTTTGGCCCTAATCATTTTAACCCATAATTAAACACAGCATAACTTTGGACAAAATTATTCAGATAACAATTAACTTAATCCCAAGTGCACAAGTGTCAGGCAACCTTACACTGAGATTGTTTACAAGGTACAACTGGAGTCTTTCACACAAATGGGTACTTTTGACTCTGTGATAGTGCCCAAAATTTAGGGTCAAGGGATTTTAATTGAGAGAATCATAGTTCTTGTGGATGTCAGGATTGCCCTGACACTAAGTTAACATTGATGTAGCTTAGGCTATGGAAAATACAAATGATATCACTCATAATAGTAGGTTTTCTAGCCTTAATACAGTGCCTATGATTTAAAAGAAATGACCTGAGATGAATAAAATTATACATTTGATAGGATATAGGTCTCAATCATCAGACAGAAAGGCTAGAAAACTTCATCATTCCTAGCATTCGAAGATGAGCAGCTATATACCTCATTTCATTGAAAAGCTAAACACTGTGTTTTAATTTCCTGTCTATTCTAGTCCACATCTGTGTATAGTTATTTTTAGCATTCTACAGTTCTCCCTTTGTCTCTCTCTGTCTCTGTCTCCCTCTTTGTGTCTCTCTCTGTGTCTCTGTCTCTGTCTCTGTCTCTGTCTCTGTCTCTGTCTCTCTCTCTCTCTCTCTCTCTCTCTCTCTCTCTCTCT
>JADRCD010105846.1:11398-27628 GCA_019843815.1 Montemys delectorum | reverse complement strand
GGAAGTCTTTTTTCTTTCTTTTGTCTGTAAGAGTTTTAATCACAGAAAGGTGTAAGGTTTTAATTAATTTCCTAATCCAAATTTAAAGGGAGACAGTTAATCATTTTGGTAATGTTGCTAACTTAATTGTATTGTGATGAAAAGAAAATTGGTGCCGATTGATTCCTTGTTGGTCAGCAAGATTGGGCCCCATGTCAGAAGCTGCCAATTTTCCTCCAGCCTTGCTTTTCCGTTACCAGATGACGACTGCCAGGTTATCACAGTCACCTTTGTAGTAACATGCACTGTGTTTCTTAATATGGCTTCTTTGATGTGTGCATCCTGTGCAGGATCTGTGTTTTATCCCTTGCTCCATTGTCATAAACATATACCCTGTAAGAAGCAAGTCTTACCACCAAGGATGTGACTAGGTACTCAGGAGACACGCTCACTCACCTCTTCAATAAATGCCTCTGACTTCATTGTCAGGCTGTGAGGCTTTCCTCAGACTTTTACCAGTCTACCTCAATGTGGAAAATTATTTTTCAAACAATACTGTCTATACTTTACTGGCTTTTCTTTTCCAGGGTATTTCATCTGTTTCCTTTTTAGGTTATTTTAATTACAGACAATCCATTATTCTGGTCTTTAAAATGTTATATACACTTAAAAAAGTTTAATGCTCAAAATAATTTGACCTCAATTACAATTCTTCCTGTCCAGAGTTTTTCAAACTTATTTATATACATTTCTATTGCACATAGCAAGAAAAACACCTAGAACAGACATCTTTGGCCTTTCTAAGAGAATATCCTTCATATGCATCTTCCTACTGGACATGACATTGGTTGTGTGATTTAGGCATATAAAACAGCATAAAAATTATTATTTTAATGGCAAAAATGTGAAAACCCAGCTCACTTTGTTCCTAATTCATGCTCAATTACAGTCAAATAGTATTTTCTTGAGATACTTATATCTACATCTTACATAATATCAGTTGTTTTTAATTTTTCTGTTTGTTTTATACTCACTTTAGATGTTGTGTTATTACTGAGAATTACATAGGATATTTGACATTAATTCTTCAGAGATATGAAATAAAAAACCCTAAGACCCCTAAGGCTAGGGCCCTTATGTGAAGACATTCTTTGATCTATTCAGCATTTATTGGAGTCAATCATGTTCTACATTTTATCTGGCACTTATTTTTATCATCTGCTTCTTCTTAGATAATATTTTACATATTAGAAGGAGTAAACTACAGTTAGTATACTCTTTTCTACAAAATAATTATATTCACAGGTAAAATAATTTTATTTTGATGCGCATACATTACAATTTCCCTGGAGAAGTGTGGTAACACGTCTTTAACTTTGACATTCAGAAAGCAGACACAGGTGGGTCTCCGTGAGGTCAAAGTCAGTCTGGTCTACATAGCAAGTGTCAGCCCAGCCAGAGCCACATAATGAGACACTGTCTAAAAACATTTATTTTTATTAATATGCTTTTAATTGATTATAATACATTTATGTTTTTAAATTGTAGCTGGAGAGACACTCAGCAGTTCCCAGTGCTTACTGTTCTTCCAGAGAAACTGCTTATCTTCTCAGCATCCACAAAGATAGCTTACGGGCACCTGTAATTCCAGTTACAGGAACCTGATACCATCTTCTGGCCTCTCTGGACACTAGGCATATACATAGTGCATATACATGCAGACAAAATATCCATTCACAAAATAAATCATAGCTTTGCTTCTTTGTATAATCCCCACAGTCTTTATGTAATTAAGCATGTAAAAACACTTTTGACTTTTTTAAATAGCCAGGTACTTTCCTTATAAATGATACTCTGTCTTTCTAAATTGTCAAATTTAATAGCATTGTGATGAGAAAGGATTTGTTCATTCATATTTTTGTCTATAAGGGAAGTGATGTGATAGTGGAGACACTTATCTACAGTGCCAGTGTCCCCACCCAGTACCCCTAAAAGAATTATTTCTTAGCTACACTTTGTTTCTTGGTGTCTCTTCTCTCCTCTATCCCCATTTAGTATTGATCATCACCCAAGCAGCTTCATTTAGTCTTTTCAGCACATTTTTCTCGAGAACAGAGAGCCGATCCTTCCCAAGAGCAGTGCATTCTAAATTCTCCTCCCCAGTCATAATGTTATTTTTCAGACAGGGGTGTGATGCACCGTGCCTGTTATTTTGAACCATCTTATTGGGTTTCTGAAGTCAGTCTCTTTTCTCTGTTCCTCTTTCTATGTCTGTCTGTCTCTCACTTCTCTGTCTCTGTCTCACTCTGTATCTCTCTCTGTATGTGTCTATCTGTTTTTATCAGAGTCTGTCTGTCTATCTGTCTGTCTGTCTGTCTGTTTGTCTGCCTGTGTCTTTACACTCATTTGCCCCTGTGAGAGTACTGAGTTTGACTACTCGTGGGTTTATCAAACATGGTCAGTGAGATTGTAATATAGAAGTAGATCACTTTAAATCTTCAATGGCTGAGAAAGAGAGAAAACAAAATTTAATGAATGGTGAGATGAGGAGGGGGATCTGGGAGTCATGGGATGGGACAAATATGATCAAATGCAGTGTATAAACCTCAAAGAATTAGTAAAAATATTAATTTTAAAAAGAAGCCTTGAGTTCTTTCTCAAACCAGAGCAGTCAGTCAGCTGCTGTTTCATGTCTCCCCAAGTGGATTATGCCTCTGCCTTCTGAACTAGCTGCCACAGTGTGGGGACAAGTACAGAGACATGTGCTTCCCTGTCAAGACTACAAATGTCTCATGGTCATATCTCAACTCAGGAATGGCAAGGAGTGCATTGCTATCTTATGCCCAGAAATACTATAGAAAGAAAACCACCCATGAACACACCTACTGTGCTCAACCCACATTTAGTTTAGACCCAACAACACAAAGCTATGCTCCTCCAAACAAGGGCATGAGTGTTCCCTTCAGCTAGTCCCTTTCTTAGATCTCAAACTAGATAAAATTCCCCACTATAAATATTATTTATTACATTTTAAATTAAAATATAATTTTCTTACTTCCCTCTCCACTTTCATCCCCTTCTATATACTTCCTCCTCATTCTCTTGCAAATAGATATAGGCTTTTTCCTTTAATATATCTGTATGTATAAATATACAAATATAACCTAATGAATCAGTTTAGTATGGCTTGAGTCTATATGATTTCAGAACTGATCACTTTATTTTGTATAAGCAATTAGCAGACTCATTCTTAAGACAAATTCTCCATCTCTTAGTAGTCATTAGTTACATGTAGTTCTTTGTCTAGGCTTGGGGCCCCATGAGCTTGTTTGTCTTTTGCATCAGTATGTCTATTGATATTGTCATTGCTCAGGTCCTATCTAGGCAACCATTAGACCCCTGTTATTTCTAAGAAGCACAAGCCCACAGCACACTTTCCAGTACTCTGGGTTTTCCAATCTTTTTGCCCATTCTTTCAAAGTTTCCTAAGCCTTGGAAGCAGGAGATGTTTTGCAGATGCATCTATTGAGGATCAGCACCCCACTACCCATTGATTTCTGCATTATGATTACTTGTAGATTTCAACAATAGTATTCATTTGCTCTAAAGGGAAGCTTTGTTGATGGGGGGAAGAGCTACACTTCTGTGTTGGTATAGATTTCAGAATATCATTAGAAATTATGCTTGTCTAGTAACATAGCAGTACTAGATTTTTTCCTAAGATCTATGACCTCACTAGTCCAAGGTATTTTGTTAAGTTCCAGTACCACACAATATTTCTTTCCTATTAAATGGACCTTAAGTCCAATTTGAGAGCTGTTGGTTACCAGGAAGATATGAGCCCCATTAATAGGCTTTAGATATATCTCTCCATGCTGGTAGAAGTTATAGTTCATAGACATGACCACTGGATAGGACTATTGATAGGTTCTCTCCCTTGGAAACTTACATAGAACTTCTTGGTGCTATGAAAGCTAGATTGAAAGAAGGACGTTTTTAGGTCAGATACAGCTCCAACATTCTGAGCTCCATGTCTGTAGCACATAGTATCTTTAGAAATATGTACTTACCATGAATCTCAGAGGCAACCAAAGGCAAAAAGCAATAACTTTCTGGTTTTAGGAATCACTTGACCAACAACACCAGTTGAGGTTTCTCATGTCTAGTAGTGCAGTTTAGTTAAAACGTGTTTGTCTTTTGTGGGGAACATTTGTTTAAAATGAATTATCTATGTTAGCAACAATTTTTCTAGTACTTTTACTGAAATGAATATAAGTTTGAATCTTGTTCTGTTAAAGTATGTCACTCACTGATAACAAATTACTTCCCTAATCTAAAAAATTCCATAGTCTGATCCCTTGCAGATAGAAGACAAAATATATTAATTCATATTCTGTATTACTTCTCCATATTTTTCTAAATTTTAGCTGTTAGAATTTTCACAAGTATGATGTCAGAGAAGTCAGAGAGAAGCCATCTGCTCTTTGAGAAGTTATGCTTCTGTATCTCTTATCTCTTTACATGCTTTGTTGTTGTTGTTGTTTTGTTTTCAGTCTCAGTCTCTTTTGTTGACATCTGTTTTAGTACCTGACTATAGATTCCTCCTGTAGAATGATTGCTAAAAAGCTAGTGCTTTACCAAGATTGATTTATCTTCACTGGTTTTGTTTTTCTATCCATTAATAATCTCTATGGTCAAGTTCCACTGAACAGCTAACTTCAAGAAGTATGTTCTGCAGATCTGCAGAGTAGTAGCAGCAGGGTGGTATTAATGCTGTCCCTGACAAGAAGATTCTCTACACTAAGATAAGAACAGAACAGTTTGGTTGAACGGAAAGCCTTGCTGTATCATGTATTCTATAGGGACTACAAAGCAGAATAAATTTCATGAAAATGTTTTGTTTAGAGTAAAGACTGGTGATCAGTTGGTTATGGGCTACAGGGTTTAGATTAGGCAAAAGCATAAAGAGCATGAAAATGGGATAATATATTGCAAAAGAACTATCCATGTTCTCAAGCTATCTGTTCTTAGATTAAGGAAAAACACACTTAGAGACATTAATACAAGGCTTGAGGAAGACCATGAAGTTCTGTCTATATGCGCCTGGCAGTCTAAAAGTGAAGAAAGCCTTTTTCTGTGGTGGCTCTAAAGGAGAATTTTTAATCACAAAGACACAGAAATAAAAGGAATCCCAGTTTTTCCTTCAGAAGCTAAAATACAAGACTAATTCAAGGTTTCTGAGCTTCAGATGCAAGCGCTGAAGAAAAGGGAAAACAGGAAATACATGAGAACAGTATGTGACAGAAAATATGTCCTATGGTGAGGGCTGCTAGGAGGTTGGATGGAGAAGAGAAAAGGCCATTGGAACAGGAAAAGGATGAAGAATATAGACCAGTCTGTAATATAGTTTAAAATCCTACTCCAAACTGCTTTGAATATTATGGGAAAATTTGAAACTTAATAACACGCATCTCAGATATTTTTGATTAAAAAAATAGTTTGGGAGAACCTAGGATATACAACTTCTACATAACCATTGTGGTTTTAAAACAAGTTTCTTGATACAAAAATTGAAGATATGAACTAAATCATTGTTATGTCAGGAAGTTACATAAGGTCTGAGTATACTCCTATGTACACATTCCTCTCATGTAACTACATCTATGTAACAAATAGCATTTGGAGAAAATAATAAAGCATAAATATAGCATGGTAGATTCAATTTTGCATAGTGTGTGAATGTGTGTGTATGAGTGTCCAGAAATGATAAAGCATTTACTTACTTATTTTTATGTATAATGTTATCACACTCTCAGCATATATTTGCATACTGATTAAAAAATAGGAAACATTGCTTATCACCAAATTCATGTTTCCCAAGGGAAGAGTAAGAATGAGGCTTTTGAAAGTCAAATGAAATTAAAATTCTCCTTAATTTCTTTTACCTAATGGAATCAGATACTTTCTAATACAAATCATGTTTCCTATATATTAAAGGCTTCCAGAAGACTCTATTTGCATTTTGGTCAGATCAAGATGCAGGATATTTGGAAGACCCTAGAAAGGCTATAGTGGCCCCAAGTTGCCACCACTATCATGAGACCATTCACCATTAATGTAACACAAACAGCCTGCTAGGTATGGCAGAAGCATCAGGGCATCAATTCTCAGGAGACCATTGGCTCTTAGTTGTATTCATCTTCATTTTAGGTTATTATTCATACCTCTGACTGGAAGTTTAAAAATTAAAATTTAATATAAATTCCACAACTCTAGCCACATGATTATCCAACTAATTCAATAAATTATTTTTTTAAAATAACATAACTACTTGATTACAATTTAAAAATTGCTTTGTTTAAGAAAGAGAGGGAAGATCACTAAGTGCGGAAATGCAGGCAGACACCCTGAGGAGCATGGAAAGTCTTGGACTAAAGATGGACACATGCTGGTTGCTGAGAACATGGAGAAGACAGCTGGAATGAGGGTGTCTCAAAGGGGGAACCCCACAAGACAGAGTATAGTACAGAAGAAAGGTAGCTGCTCTGAGGCAGAATGTGATAAAACCAAAAATGTGAGGATTTTAGCAATGACCTTAAAAGTATTTCCACATGAGTTATGAGACTGAAGATGACCCTTTTTACTGACAATTCTTTTATCAGCAAAAGAACAAATAAATACAGCCAACATCTTTCTTCAAATTTATAAGCTTCAAATAAATTCCTAATCAAGCTCAAATGTTAATATGGAGGGTGTGTTGCTTGTCTGCAAACTGTTTAATCTCTGCACCACATTTAGAATGAAACAGATCTTGCTTTGTGGTGATGTTTCCACATTCTGTAGTTGCAATAAAACATTACATGAATGGTAATATTAACAGACAGCTATACTTTCTGTATTTGAGGCTACCAAAAAATTCCACTAACAGATCAAAGTTTAAATAAAGAAGCAGTTGTTGTGTATCTTCATAAATTCAGAGGTACACTAAAACAACTGAAAAAAGAATGTGTCTGTCCTCTGCTGAGAAGGATACATCCATGGCCTTCAAATCTTTACATCTGCATTTACTTTAAATACCTATGCTCAAAATTATTTACCCATCCCTCCTTTGTACATTTAATACTTTCAATTATTTATGTGGTAATCCTCCCTATAATAAAGCACTGGAATGGAAGAAGGATTCAAATATAATATTTCCTGGATTGAAAGGGTGTGACTGTACTCCAGTTTCTCAGTTCTAAAGGTGAAAACAAGAACATCAAGCTGTATTGGTGTCAGCTCTACATGGATGGAATATTAATTTAATAACAAGGTCAAATACAGTCTCCATCCAATTGTTGGAAACAAATAAACAAAAAAACCATCAAATTTGAAAAGACAAGTTCTAAGATAAGTCATGGACAGATCAAAGCAATACCAAAATAGGTTTCTTTCATTTAAAAATATTAAAATAAAACCCACCTAACTCTTGTCTATCATCTTATTTTTGGAACAGTTTGGGTTAATCAGTTCTTTGGGATGCCTGTTGTTTGTCTCTGAAATAAGTCTTTCAGAAGTTACTCATTATGCATTTCAGCATCCCCCTTCCTATTTTTCATCTTATTATTTATAGTGGATTGAATATGCTTGGCCCAAGAAGTACACGATTAGGAGTTGTGGCCTTGTTGGAGAAGGTATGGTCTCCTTCGAGGAAGTGTGTCCTTCAAGGGGTGGGCTTTAATACCATTCTCCTAGCTACATGGAAGTGATCCCCTTTAAACAAGTTATAAAATTCTCAGCTCCTTCTCTAGTGCCAGGACTTGATGATAATGAACCAAACCTCTGAACCTGTAAGCTACTCCCAATTAAATGTTGTCCTTTGTAAGAGTTGTATTAGTCATGGTGTCTCTTCACAGCAATGAAACCCTAAAACAGCATTTTATATTGTGCATGAACCTTGACTTTTAAAAAGAGAAAGTCAAAATGGCAAGCACTGTGGAATTTTTGTGTGTCTAGCAAAAAACAGGCATAAAAGCCAGAACAAGCATAGGAATACTTGCAACAACATATCAATCAAGTGGCAGATGTTTTAGGTCAGACTACCAGTAAGATTAGATTTATACACAGTGTTGGTGCAAGAGGAAATAACACATCAGAAAACATTTCTGCTTACCCAGAATTCACAGTGTCTGCAGGGCAGTACAGCATAGATTGTCTCAATATCAGATTGTATTCATTGGCTATTCAATGATAAGGCTGTGTTACATCAAAAGCAGACCCTATGCATCATTTTCTGGACCTTTATCCAAGCTTCACAAATTATGTCGTCATAGGCAAGAAATCTGACTGCCTAGGGGCAAAATGTTACTGTACATAAAATTAAGAAATATATTTTCCTGGTGTCTGTGAAAATTATGTGAACTAATACATGAGAAGACCTAGCACATTACATGTACTGCTCCCACAGTAACTTAAGCTGCTAGCAGCTAAATAAAATTTCTAGAAACATAACTCAATGGTCATATGTTGTAGATAAACCATAATGCATTTGTCATGTTACCAATTCTAGGCATCTAGGCTATTTGGGTGTTTTACAGTTAAATGTATGATTGTAATCAAATGGCGACATTTTAATTAGTTAACTTCATAACATTATAACTTTTGAGTCAAATAAACTAAACATTTTTTGAAATTTTGATGTTTTCTATGATCTATTTCTCTAGAAGAAAGAATGGTTTTAAAACCTTCTAGTTTTCATTATCTCCTTTATTTTTCCAATGTTACCACTAGAAATATTCTCAACAATGTTCTCATATTTTCTGTATATCATTATATATGATTTTCACATGTAAAAAATTTTAAGTAATTTCAATTTTTCTTTTCTAATTTTACTTTACATCTTTGTTCAACCATTTTAATATTTTCTAATTGATTTACATGAACAAATTTGTATGTATAATTCTTCCCCTGTCATACTCTTAATTTTGACTTTTAAATATACATACCATACTTTTGCTATTGTTTATTAAACTTTTAAACTTTCAACTGTGAGTATTTGCCTTTTTAGTAACATGCAATAATTTCATGATTAGGAAGTATTTGGCACAAGGCAGCACTATCACAATCCCAACATTCAGAAGTGTAGGGAAGGAAGGTGGCGAATCCACATACCACATGGGGCAACATAGTGAGAATTTCTCCATACAAACAACATCAAAAAGGTATTTGTATCCTGTCTAGCCTCAGTGCAAGAGTACTTAGCCCTGCAGTGACTTAAGGTGGTAGGTTTCATAGTTTCCTTCTCAGAAGTGAAGGGGAGAAGAATCAAGTGAGGTGGCTTCAATCAAGATGTAAAGTGAAAGAAAAGATAAGTTAATAGAGAAAAACAGTATTTAGTTTGTTTAAATATAAATGATTACTTGATTGTTAACACTTTTCACATTAAATACTTTAATACATTTTTAAATGAGATATGGCTAGAAAAAAATGGAAGTTGATTCTTTTTTTTTTTCTTTCAAAGGAAATGTTTAAAAATTTAAAATTGGTTCAAAGGTTAGTATTTTCAATATTCTATTATTTTCCTAAATGTTTCAAGTCATTTTATTTTCTGATGGGCTTTGGTTTTGTTCTGTCAAATAATATTGCAATGTGTATTTATTTGATTATTCTTTGGCTTAAAATTTGCTTTAAATGAGTTTTAGACTAAGAGAGAGTTGGGAAGCGATAAATATATAAAAGTAAACCCAACACAATTTGAGATTTGGCTTTTGTGCATTGTCTTGAAATATTAATACAGCAGAACATGGCATGCGATACAAGAACAAAGAATCAGGAGATTCAGATGCATCGCTGCCTCTGAATATGATGAATCTAGTAGTCTTCAAATCTTTAGCAAGATAGATAATGTCACCAAGAAATACTGGGTTTTATTGCTATTATTGTCTGTGTCAAGTTGTTGTGAAATCATTCAGCATCCTGCCATGTACCCATAAACTTGCTGAATGGCAAGTCTGCCATTAGTATGATGGAGGACATTGATTCCAAGACATAAGTCTCAGTGGATAGATTACATAGCAGGACATCAATGGGACACAGCAGCCCTATGGTCCTTGTTTCCTCAGTGGCAGCCACCATGCTGGGCCACTTTGCTGCTGGTCATCAATGCTGGCCACTCATGAAATCACTCACTACTGCATGCAAAGAGACTACACCCATTCAGTACTGAGAAAACCAAAGTTCCTTCTATCAGGCCTGGCGTTGCATACCTGCTGTTCTGATAATAAACTTTCCTCTTTTATTGCAGAATATTGAGGAAAAATTAGTTGCTCACAATGATTTTTCTACTGATAATGCCTGTTATCCTGAACATTTCCTATTTGAAAGCCTCCTATCACAGATAGAAGACATGAATTTAAATATTGATGACAAAAGCAGTTAAATCTCAGTTACACTAGGGTTTGAATGTTAAATTTTTACAATACATAGCATACTAAAATTGACTACTGATATTTATTTATTCTAGTTTCAGATACATTCAATGGAGAATAAGTAAACCTTGCTAATTCTTAAACATGCTTTTGTTTTTTCTTGAGAGGGATTCAAAGTTTAAACCATATGAGATCCTAGTCTTCTAAGAAGTCAGTACTGATATCCCAACATTCTCCTTCCTCCATTTTCCCTGTCCATTGCTAGATAAATCAAGGAACAAGGTTGAACTGTGTAGGTTTAAGTGTCCACATTCTTTTAGGAAGACCATAAATATTGATTTTTTTTCTAGGACACATTTGCCCTTTAGAACTAATATCAAGCTGGAATCCATTAGACCCTAGAGCTAAGCGGTTCTCTGTGAGTTCACTCCACCTCTAAATCAAAAAGTCAGTCTGGCAGACCAGACTTGGATCTCACAGATCACTCCCACATATCACATACACACACACACACACACACACACACACACACACACACACACATCCCAAATGACCAAATGGGTGGTGGGAAAAGTGTACAACATGGAAAAATCTATGATGCTATTATAAAAAGCAGATTGCTTGGATATAGAACAAGGTTAAGAAAAATATAAGGTCTAGATCTATCGCATTTTGATTTGAAGAAAGGTCAGTTTTCAAAGTGTCCATGGTGAAGGCCAAAATGGGTAATAGTGTGACAAAGGGAAGCAACCCAGGAATTACAAGTAGAAGTGGTACAATCAGAGGCCAAGTAAGACCAAGGAAAGAACAGGAAGCTAAATTTCACTTGAAATGGATTAAAACATATTTTCAGACCAGTAGATTAGAGGGAGGGGAAGGAAAAGAAGAAGAGACGAGGAGAGGAGTACAGGGGACAGGTAGACAGTGGAACAAGGGCCCACCCAAGGCAGGAGAAATGCTTGAGAAACATGATTTGCTTTGTGGATTTTGATAATTTTAACTGTCTAAGGCCTAAGGCAGAGATGGCCATGGAGAAGTTGGAAATTTAGATCTGGTTACTCAGAAACATTAAAAGACACTGATTTGCGGTGAATGTCTGAAGCTTTGCAGAGGATGCGGTCTAGAGGACACATAGAGCGAGCAACACACCTAAGGGAACCACCCTCTGCAAGAAGAAGAGGGAATACTGAGGGCAAAGTGAGCATCAACAGAAATGCATAGTACACAAAGAGAAAACATCGTCTCTTAGGAAAGAGTTTGAGCAAAGACACAGTAAACGAAGCCAGATCTTTAAAGATCACACAATATTTCTTTTGGTGTATAAACTTGTGTGTTTTCACATATTCTTTCCTCATATTTTTCTTTTATTGAAAATAGACCTTTTTTTCACATAATATATCCTGGTCACAGTTTTCCCTGCCTCTGTTCTTCTCAGTTCCTCCCCAAGTCCTCTGTCCAGATCCACTCCCTCTCTGTCTCTCATTGGAGAACAAGCTGGCTTCTAAGGATGATGATAATATCATAAAATATCATAAAATAAACAAAAAACTAGGACCTTGGAGTTGAACACGACAAATAAAAGGAAAAGAGCCTAATCAGAGGCTTATTTGCAAATTTTGGAAACTTATAAAAACACTAAACTTGAAGCCATAACATAACGGGGCAGGATCTGATGCAGACCTGGGCAGGGCCTGTATGTGCTGTCTTGGTCTCTGGGAGTTCATGTGCATACTTATCGTGTTGCTTTAAAGGGCCTTGTTTACTTTGTATCCTCCATCCCCTTTGACTCTTATACTTTTTGTTTTTCTTTTAAAATGTGGTTTCTTAACCCCTAAAAGGGAAGAATTGATAGAGACATCTGATTTTTAGTTCTATGTTCCAAAGTCTCTCACCCTCTGCGTGATACCTGACTGTGGGTCCCCATCTGCGGCAGGAGGAAGCCTTTCTGACGATAGCTTAGCAAAGTACGTATTTGTGTTAGTACCAGAATGTCATTAGGAGTCATTTTATTGCTATTATTTGCTTAGTTTAGTTTTGGTTTGCATTGTTTCTGAAATAATAGTACTCAATTTTACTCTCGGTCCCTGGACTATCCAATATTTCATTCTTAGTCACCCAAGCAGAGTTGGGTATGGGTCCTATCTCATTGAGTGAGTCTTGAGTCAAATCAGATCCTAGCTGGTCACTGTCTCAAAATTTGTACCACAATTTTCCTAGTATATTTTTAAGAGAGGAAGTTATTATAGATCAAAGAGTTTGTGGCTGGGTTGGAGTTTTTGTTGCTCTTTGGTTAGCATACAGAGTAGCTTCCTGTACCAAGGACACTAGAAACTAGAATCACATTATTTAATGTGATTCATCAGCAAACCAACAACAAAACAATTCAAACAAGGCAGTTCGTGCATCCTTTAACTTCGAAGCTTATTTGCTTGACAAGAACTCTTTGCATAGCTGAGGCTGACTTGTAATTTGTGGTGATCCTCCTGTACCACCATACAATACTGCAACTGAAAGGAAAGTGACACCACAGGAAGTCAAGGAAGAAGGGCACATGTGCTAGAGAAGACTTAGAGTTTGGGCAGGATCTGTATCTCACCTTTGAACAACTTATTCATATTCTCTAAATCTTTGCTTGTACTACCATAAATTAGATGTAAAGCAGTAGTTATCAAGGTTGGAGATTGTACATAGAGTCAAGTATGTGTACAACTCTTTCAGAATATATACTTGACATTCATAGCACCTTTGTCAAATGGCTCAAAAACACCTGTAAAGTCTACTCCAGGGGAACTAATACTATCTTCTGGCCAATAATGTCACCTGTATTTGTGTGTGAGCATATGCCCCGAAACACAAACAGAGAGAGAAGGGTAAGGAGGGAGAGAGGGAGAACCCCAGTAGTTATTTAGGCAATTTCAATCCTTAACATGAAATCTAAATCAGAATCCTAGGACATGAGCATACCCAATGAGCCCTGGCCATTGATTTTAAGTGAGAGAAGAAAAATGAACAAATTAAAATATTGAGACTGGTAATGGCTGTGAACGCATTAGCCAGTAGTGTACAGAGAAGGTAATTCTTCACTGAATGTCTAGCATTAGAAAGAGAGCTTTGTATAGGATAAAATGAAACTATCCCACATAGAAAGAGATTGTAAAAATACATAAAACTACAAGAAAAATCTGAAGGGGCAAGCACCGGCAAGCCTTGAAAGATGCTTTTCATTAAGCATGAAGAGTGTGATGGCAGAGGATTGAGAGGAGTGAAAACCTGGAGAAATGGAAGCAAAAAAAAAAAAAAAAAAAACAATCTAGAGATGAGTTATCACTCAAGCTCAGAATTCTCTGTGTGAGAGGGGAAGTAAGCTGAATTTGTGTTGGCTGAACTACGCAAGAAGAAACTGGACCATGCTGATACTTGCTCTAGTAGTATTTAAAAGCAGCTAAGCACTGTGGGGAGAAATACAGAAATATCTTGGGTTCTGGGTTCTATAAAAAAAAAAAAAAAAGCAGGATGAGCAAGCCATGATGAGCAAGCTAGTAAGAAGCAACCCTTCTCGACTTTTACATCAGCTTTGTTCCTCAGGATTCTGCCTTTTTGAGTTTCTGTCCTGTTTTCCTTCAATGATGAACTGTTTTGATAGTATAAACCAAATAGACACATTCCTCCCCAAATTTCTTTGGTCATAGTGTTTCATTAAAGCAATAGTAACCAACAACACTAGGATGGCAGGAAATAATCCCAGGAAATGCCACATTTTTTGCTTAATGAGCCTCGCCCTAGCATGTACACTGAGACAGAAAGATATGCTGTTAGAAAAACAATCATGGGACAACAGATAATGAAGATACTGTAGAGCTTTCTATAATAAGCACCTTGGAAATTTGGTGGCTTTATGTAGAGAAGAAACATTCAGAAATCAAGTATTCTAGCATGTAATTCTCAGGAAGTTAAATGTTTTGCTTTACTCAGCAGAGGGGTATGTTGATACTTGTGGTCTGTACTACTACTGGAACCAGGGCATAGAGACCATGTGGATGTTCATTGTCTCTTCCATCACCAGAAACCTTGTGGAAGTCACTGATCCATATCCCCACTGGCTGTAAGAGGCAAAGAAGCTACTTTTGCAGTGACATTGATAACTAAAGATTCATAGATGAGAAAGAGGGACACAAAAGGCTCTGTGACAACCCTTATATTCTGGAAAGGGTTTAGGTGAGGAAGAACTCAGTTTTCTTTAAGGTACTGGCTGGCCACTTGGAGTTTGACAACTCTGGTTAGTATATGGCAACACAAAGTTCTTGGGTTTGTTTGGTTGTTCATTTGTTTTTGGTTTCGTTTTTTATTTTTCCTAAGGGGACTTGGGGGAATGGAATTGAGCTGACTGGGAAGTAGGTATGATCAGGGTATATGATGTAAAATTTCCAAATAATCAATAAAAATATTATGTTGGGAAAAATTCTGAGCACTCTCAAAATAAAATAATAAAAAATATTTGTCCTTATAAGTGAGTACAAGTAACCTAAGATTCCCATGGTGCTGGCTTTCAGAAACTCTTCTATTTCATAAAAGGTAACAAAATCTTATGACACACAAACTGTACTTGTGCTCATACTGTAGCCACATGATATAAATAGTACCTCTGTGTTTTTGAAAGGAAAATATCCAAGCTATCTTCTTAATGTTTAAATTTTCATTTTATGAGATGATTGTTTTGTCTGCATATATGAACGTGGCACCATGTGTGGACCTGGTGTCTACAGAGGTTAGAGAAGGCACCAGATCCTCTCTGGAACTAAAGTCAGGAACAGTTGTGAGCCACCACGTACTTGGTGAGAAGCTAACCCAAGACCTTAGGGAGAGTATCTAGGAATTTTTATTCCTGAGATAAAAAGTCTCACATTTGATTTTAAAATATTAACTTTCTTCAAAAATATTGTTATATTGTAGTTCAATAAATATAGCAAGGAAAATAAATAATAACAAAAGCAATAACTATGAATTACTCTGTATGGCTTTGTGTGAACTGGTTCCAACTTTAAAACTGTTTTATAAACTTTATTTTCCATTAATCTTTAATTTTACATTTGGTTCTCCTTGAGTGACTCCTCCCCACATTCCCACTTATTTAATAGTAACAGTGCTAACATTTTTCTTCCTTCTTTGTCACTATCAGCCATTGCTCATTGTGGTAGTTTGAATGAGAATGGACTCCATTGCTTCTGATGTTTAAATACTTGGTTCCCAGTTGGTGGAATAGTTTAGGAAGGGTTAGGAGATGTGACCTTGTTGAAGGAAATGTGCCACTGGGGATGGGCTTTTAGGTTTCAAAAACCCCATGAGATTCCCAGTGTTACTGTCTCTGTATCATATGTACATTTATATGAGAGTTTATTCCTTTTATTCTGATCCTTGAAATTAATGTTATTTATTCTTTCAAGAGCTGTCTCTTCCTTTTGCTTGATTTCCTTGTTTTCACTGGTGTTGAGTTACTGTTTGCTCTCCCTGTGCTAAAGCCACAATTTAGTTTACTTTCTGTTCCTTTCATGGTCTCCACAGTTGATAGCTGTACACTCCACTTACCAGTTTGACTGCTGATTTATTTTTCTTATCAAATATGTTTATCTTACTGTTACCAATCAAGCTTCTTGATTTTAACTTGTTCATTGTTATTATGCATGTACCATGGATCACATGCTGAGACTAGGCTTCCATGTCCCCTTCTACATTTTAAATAGTTTCACCTCCTTCTCCTCCCCTCTCCCCTCCCTGTCCCTTCTCCCTTCTCCCTTCTCCCTTCTCTCTCTCTCTCTCTCTCTCTCTCTCTCTCTCTCTCTCTCTCTCT
>JADRCD010105846.1:0-11388 GCA_019843815.1 Montemys delectorum | reverse complement strand
TCTCTCTCTCTCTCTCTCTCTCTCTCTCTCTCTCTCTCTCTCTCTCTCTCTCTCTCTCCCTCTCTCTCTCTCTCTCACTGTGTGTGTGTGTGTGTGTACATGTATATGAATGCAGATGTCTGCACATGCCTAAGAACAGGAGTTACAGGCATTCATGTGTACCTGTATGGATGCTGGGAATTGAATGCAGCTCCTTTTCGTAAGAGCAGCTAGTAACTTTCCCTTGACCCATCTCTCCAGTGCTCTTCTTCCTACTTTTTATTCCTTCTACCACTCCATGAGAATGATTTTTTTTTTATTTTAGAAAATCTTCTTTTCTCCACCAATTCATTTTCTTTACCTGTGATCATTTAGTGTTTCAGTTGGAGCAATTACTAAATGTTCATGTATGATATGTACCTTTTTCCACCTTTATTCAAATTCAGCATTTCTAGGCAGTGCACATTTACACAAATCTCAGACAGGAAAGTCCTCCTCTTCTGAGTCCTATCATTCTCCCACATGAGATCAGAACTGTTTGCTATGCACAGTCTTACTTCAGAACCTCCTCAGAATGAACAGAAAGGTTAGAGTTCCTGAGTTTCACACATGCTCAAAAGTCATCTGGATGTGGAAACACTCTTCGATGTGTATAGAAATACGTCACTGTTGTACCATTGCCTGAAGACCAGGCATTCTCCCTCTTCTCTCTTCTAAGGCTATGAGACAGGAACACAATGATTTTTTTTTTAAGATTTGATTGGAGTTTCTGAATTTAATACTATTCTCCTGATCCCTTATCATCAGGAATTATGCCAGCCTATTTCTACACAGCCCAACCTTATCATTTCTGTCTAGTCACCTTACATCTAGGATCATTTTCATTTGTTATTTTTTTTGTCTCCTAGCCATTATTTTCTCTTACACTGGAATAAAATTATATGTGTTGGACACCTTTTCAGCATTGTGGACAAATATTTTCCAATATCATATCTTTGTTTCCTTTTCAATTATTTAAGTGTTTAATGATTTTTTCTTCTTTAATTCCTCTACTGAATTATTAAAATAAGAAATATTTTAAAATAATTTAAGTTCTACATATTTTCATTTGATGTTCTTTTGTTATTTTTGTACAGATTACTGTCTGCTACAGGCCTGGTTATCTGCTCCATTTTACCATGGCTCTTTCTCATTGCTGGCCAAATTCAGTGGGCTTTTTGGGGAAGTTTGATTGCTTGCTTTTGTATTATTGTAACTATGGATAATCAAAATACTGAAAATGGTAGTATGATCACAACCATTCTCTCCTACATGGAGAATGTTTAAAAAAAATTCTCTGCAGAAGAACTCTCTTTCATTCTAGCTTTGTGTACTCTATGACTCTGTGTAGCAATCGAGCCTCTTCCAGGAATAGCTGGCAGAGCACCCTGCTGCTGTCAATGGTTCTCTCACCTGGGACCTCAGGTCTCTATGTGTCAAGGTTTTCCAGGATCCATCCTGTTCTAGCTCTGCCCAGGGGCCTCTCTTAAGCTAAGATATAGGGATATGCACAAGATTAAGAAACATTTCTCTTTAACGCTCCTCCTTCTAAGGCCCCAGAGCCTCATGAAAGAGAATGTATGAGAGAGGGGAAGAAGTGACTGTGAGGGATGGGCTGTATTGCTAAACTTCTTGTGCCAGTGCATGTGAGGCCATGAAAATGCATGTTAGGTCACAGATGAGTTTCTTGTAATGCTAAAACACATGGCTGTTATCCCTTTATCTATGTAAAGTCCCAAGAGTACAAACTAAAGTGAGGAAGAAGGAGTGTACAAATTAATTAAGGCTGCTTCCTTGGCCCTCAGTGCAAAAATACCAACCATTGTTCCACTTTTAAAAATTAATTGCAAATAAACTCTTTAATAATACAGTCCCTAAAGCAATATTGTTTATATGAGGGGAGATGAAAATTGAACATGAAATAGTAAACTGCAATGTCAATGGATAAAAATAACAAATAACATCTAATAATGAACTGTACTGTCACTTGATAAAAATAGCAGATAACATCTATTCTCTACCTTGATAAACCAGTCAATATGTTAACAGGTGAACAAAAATTATTCCTGATTATCTCTAGAAGGGCTTGATATTGTTCATGTTTCCATGTAACATTAGTTCATCAATGAGAACAGACAGAAATTATCACTTTGTTGGTACATGGAGATACTGGAATACTCAAACATAGCAGACATCACAGGTTTCCCCCTTCCTTAATAGATTCTATCCACAACGTGGGGCTGTTTATCATAGAAAGAAAATCTCAGTGAAGAGAATATCTGAGATTCAGGAGCAGAGTAAAATGAGATCATTGAATGTTTTTAAATGTCATTAGTCAAAACTTCATAGTCATATGAAAAATAATTATTAATCATGGAAAATGGAGATTTCTGCCTTAATGTAGCAAAAACTCCTGACACTATACCTGAAACTGAGATAATATAAGTTTCAATTTGATTACCAATTATAAGACATGTTGACGATTATAAATAATCTTGATAATTATTAGATAAATATGTGAATAAAAATAAAATAACCCCATTAATTATAATTCTTAAGCAGTGGAATACTACTACACAACTCAGAAAAACTGTCAGTTGAACTAAGCTATTCAAAAAACATCCAATTATACAATAAGTATAGGGAATTTTCACATCTATTTTACATGCCAAGCATAAGGTTTATATTATAATAGAAATTGATTCATCAAAGAAACTATATTAACATACAAATACACAGAATTAGTCTGTAGAGTTTGGATGAAAGAATACATGAATTTAAAATTTCAGCTTTAAAATTTAAAATATCATTAGAGCATTATGCAATGCTGAATTGCTGAATACACTTTTGTTTTAATTTAATAGTTAAAAGGGACTAGTGGGATAAGTATTCCAATTGATGACTGAGTTATCCAGCAGTAAAGACAAAAATTTAATCTACGTGAAAACACTCTGCAGGATTGTTGTGAAGCTTATCTAGTGAAAACCATGGTCTGATAGAAGCAAGCCATATTCCTTTCACTAAATCCTCATCCCAGAATTAAGAGGGAAGAAATAATCACATTTTCTCACTGAAGCAACTGATACTGACAGGAAGTAAGTGGAACTCACCCCAGAATACAAGGCAGAGTGTTCCAACCTTTATTCACAGCCTTCCTCCTCAGAACAGCACACGGTCTAGTCTTTCTCACTAGCAATCTTGACCATCAGGAAGGCAGGAAACACACAATTACATAACTCCACAAGACAGGATGACACAAATCTGCCAGATTGTAAATGTTCCTATCTCTTATTTCTAACTGAAGATGTGAGCATGTATAATTTTCCCTTACTTTCCACTTTTCTCCACTTTTACTTGCTAAACACTGTAATTCAGTTTTTCCCCGAATTTTAGCCCAAGTCTGCACCTCATTCAATATATAACCAAGACCAAGAGTGTCAGTGCAGTCAGGTCAGATATATTTCTGTCTCCAGTGATAGGGAGTTCTCCATAGTGACTAAAGTCATGATCCTTGTTGAATATACTAACAATCAAGACACATCTGAAAGGTGAAGGCAATATGCTTCTTCAAACCAAGAACATAGTGTAGACAAAAAAGGCCATAGCCAAAGAAAGGCACAGAAAGAGAGAAAGAAGTCTAGTCACTACAACGCAATGAACTTCTGGGCCACAGTCACTCATTTCATGACCTTGTGCAGAAATGGCCTCTGTTGGGCTGTGCGAGCGGGCAGTGGTGATAAAGGGATGGGAGGGAGACCCACTTCCTGCCAGAGCTCAGGAGACTGTCACGAGACCCTACGGAACCATCACTAGAAGGCATCAGGCTGTGTTAGGCCTCCTGCTCTGCTGCGGGAGGTAGAGGGTGGGAGTAGTGGGGAGACAGTCTTGGCTCCAGCTCTTGTGCACCCCAGACCACTGGGTAGCTTGGGAGATCCCGAGCTCAGGTACTCTGGCCAGGCAGACACAGAAGACTGCCTGCACTCTCCACACCTCCAGGTGGGCATCTAGCTGTGGGAAGCCACTACCCCAGTTAGCGGGGGGGGGGGGGGGGGGGAGACGGCAGTCCCATGGTTCTCAGTCTCTGACATCTGAGATGCTGCTAGATATATCCGAAGAGCTGAGAAGGAAGTGGGGGTCCAGGGGGCAGTTCTGTAAGCCCTAGGACCAAGAGGAGAAAGGGATAGGGAGAAAAGGGGGTGCCTGGTGGTTCCTGTGCAGGGCAAGAGTCCTTGGTCAGGTCTAGTGGCTGGAAACTATAGAAGGTTTTCCTGTGGGAGATTAGCTCTTTAAGGGAAGGCCTAAGCCATTGCTCTAGCAAGGTGAGTCTAGATGAAAGGAGGCAGTCCATAGTTCTTGGCTTTATTGTAGAAAAGAGAGAGAGAGAAAGTAGGAAAGTAGAGACCAGCCATGGCCATATGGAGCGAGGAGAAAGGGAGGGGGAGAGAGGGAGCAAGAGGTAAGAGGAAAGACAAGAAAAGAGCAAGAAGTTAAGAGAAAGCAAGCAGCCCCTTTTATACTGGACTGGCCAACCTTTCTGTTCCCTGGTAACTGTGGGGCAAGGCACACCTGGCTGTGGTCAGGTGACTGTGGGCATGGAGCACAACCAGAATACTGGGAGCTTGGGGCATTGTAGCCAGAGGATTATGGAGTGAGGGCTGGTGGTATCAGCAACCTAATATCTGGGGGTGTAGCTTGCTGTTCCATCGCTTGTAGAATTTTCTACTGGGTTTCTGGAGTAAGCTTCATTCAACAAGAACACAAACTGCCTTTCACAGTCCAACAGGGCTCAAGCTCTTGACTGACATGTAGGTATTTTCCAAATATCCTTTAACTCTCTCCCATTGTTTCATGTTATGATGACAGTGTTAGTACAGTCTGTTCACCTCTGTGTGTTATGTTATAAAGGGGGCTGTTTGAATGAACATAAATAGCAGAAAGGAAGGAAATACACACAAATCACAAAATATACTCCACAAGAATGGAGAACCCAAATCTGCCAGATTGTAAATTTTCTTCAGACCAAAATCCACTACATAGAGAGAGAATAAGTTCATTCTAAAAAATGAGCTTATAGTTCAGTAATATTAGGATAATCAAGTTTAAGAATAAGGGCTAAAAGAAATAATAAATTGTTCCACTATGTCATTTGGAAAGACTCTATAATTATATTAAAAGTAATTGTAACTTAAACATATTAATTTTGCTTAGATTAATCTAACTAATCTAAGATTAATCAAAATAATCTAATTAATAAATTAGATTAATTTAGCTTATTGATTGTTTTATATAAGTAGAATTTTCTGTATCTGTCTGTTGGATATTCATTCTTTACTAGTGTGGAATTGAAAATGACTAGTTATTAGTTCCAATAAAGCATTTTCTTTTTAGGGATCCTCAGAAATATCTTGGAGTAGGATGCTGCATTGGCAAGCCTGTAGTGAAAAAGGACTGAAATTATATGTTTTTTTCAAGGAAATTACCCCATTAAGTACTCACATCTCAAAACCAGACCAATTTTGCATTAGACATTTTACATAAAGTATCTATTTCATCTTCACAAAAATCTGGTGAGAGGCATGGGTGAAAAACATGGTAAATATTAGACACTGAAGAAAAATATAATTGAAAGTCTCTAATTTTAAATGTAAGTACTGTGACTCAAATTTGCATATTCTATTTTTATTATTCTCCCTAAAAGATACTCTTCTTGTAATTAACTGAAGTATACCCCAAGACACAGAACAAACTATGACTCCATGGTGGGTACTAAATGCATAGATACATACAGGATGCTTGGTCCCTACACAGAAGACCTCCTTAAAATAAAATTAGCCTCACTATATGATCAATCACTGTCTTAGTCAGGGTTTCTATTCCTGCACAAACATCATGATCAAGAAGCAAGTTGGGGAAGAAAGGGTTTATTTGGCTTATACTTCCACATTGCTGTTTATCACGGAGGAAGTCAGGACTGGAACTCAAGCAGGTCAGGAAGCAGGAGCTGATGCAGAGGCCATGGAGAGATGTTTCTTGCTGGCTTGCTTCCCCTGGCTTGCTCAGCCTGCTCTCTTTTAGAACCCAAGACTTCCAGCCCAGGGATGGCACCACCCACAAGGAGCCCTACCCCCTTGATCACTGAGAAAATGCCCCACAGCTGGGTCTCATGGAGGCACTTCCCCAACTGAAACTACCTTCTCTGTGATAACTCCAGCCTGTGTCAAGTTGACACACAAAACTAACCAGTACAATAACATTATCACACTGCATGGAATATTCCAAAGAAACATTAAATAGTGATTTTTAAAGTTAATTTTAATTTTTTTATTGAATAAAAATAAAAATTATTCAATTATTCAATATTGAATATTTAATTTTATTTAAAAGAATTTTTGTTTGTAGTATACATTAAAATGATCACTTTCTATGAAAGTTTTTATTTTATCAAAGTTTTACCTTTTTAAAGTATAAGGTGTTTTTGTACAATATAATAATGTTTTTCTCTTCCCTTGACTTCTCTCAGATTCTCCCCATGCTCTCCCTGCCTACGTGCCCAACTGTATACACATTCTCTTTTTAATGAAAAATTTAAGGAAGCATAAACAAACCTGTAGACAGAAAAACATCCCATAGAAGCATAAAAATGGAAACCAAAATATATAAACAAAAGAACAATATGACAAAAAACTGACCAAACAAAGCAAAATGAATAAAAAAAAGGTCTACAAAAATAGCATTAGGTTCATTTTGTATGTATTGGCTAGTCCTAGATGTGGGACTTAGCCTGAAGTATAGTTGAAATACCCAATGAAATTCCATTTGAGAAAGCTGTTTTTTTCCTGTGCAAGAGGGCATCAATTGAAGATTGCTTCTTGGTTAGGTATGGGAGCCTGTGTCCACTTCTCCTTTCAGCAGTCTCTGTAAGTTCATGTGTACATCATCTCTGTTTTGCCTAGAAGACACTCTTTTCTTGAACTCATGCATTCTGATTCTCGTTCTTACAGTCTTTGTGCCTCCTCTTCCACATAGATCTATGAGTCCTGGCATTTGATGAAGACATCCCACTTAGAACTGAGTGGTCCAAAGTCTCTCATTCTTTATGTATTGTCTGATTATAGGTTTTCTGTATTAGTTCTTTTCTACTGCAAAAAGAAACTTCTCAAAGACGGTAGAGAAACGCCCACTCTATCTGCATATCTGAATGCTATAATGAATCATTTTATTGCTATGCTTCTTTAGCAGAGATTTTCAACTTTCCTAAGGCTATGACCCTTTAATATAATTCCTCTTGTTAGGATTACCCTCAACCATAAATCATTTCATTGGTAATTCATAACTGTACTTATGCTACTGTTATTATTCATAAATGTGCAGATATTTACCTGCTATGCAACCATAAAATGGGTGGTGACCCACAGGTTGAAAAACACTGCTCTAGCAGAACATTAATATTTGTTTTTTCCTAAGGCCAATGGCTTATCAGATTCTTTGTCACCTGTAAAGTATCAGACATGTGTACCATCTTATAGAGTGGGCTTTAAGTCCAATCAGTGTGTAGTTGGTTACTAGAAAAATATTTATGCCACTATTGACCAGCAGGTCTGGCAGGCAGGTCACTATTGAAGATCACAGATTTGTGGCCATGTTAATTATTCTTATTCTTTGGAAACATGCAGAGTATTTCCCAGTACCATGAATGCTAAACAGTAAGGGCAAAGCTCCTAGTAAGGCACCAGTTCAACTACACTCTGTTCAATGTATGCTATTGAAATGTCTTTAACAATAGGGTCTCACTATCAACTAGTGGATAGAAGTCAATAGCTTTGCAATAGCCTGAAATGCTTGAAGGCTTCCATGGGACCCCTTTGAATGAAAATTCAACAATATGCAGCCCATTCCTGGCACTGCATCTTTCACTTGGTGACATGAGATATATAGTTGGGGCTTTATCTCCTTCATTATTTACTGATTTCATTTCAATGCATAACATATATGTACATATAGGAAGCAGTTCCAATTATAATTCACAGATAGAAGAAGATTCTTTGGCTATAGTGTTGCTTCCTAGGGTAACAAAAGAAAAGAGAATGAACACTTAGACAACCAGAAGAAAAATGTTGAAAATTTTCACTATATAAAAATAATAAGAACAACTAGGCTTAAATTAATTTAAATTTTGTAATGTATGGACATATATGAATGCTTTCATGCTCCCAGTAAGTATGCATAATTTTTGTGTTCTTGAGTATCAGTTAAGTAGATTAATAAAAAGATGTTTCCAGAGACACTTATTCTTTAAAGAATGTTATGAAAATTACTGACTTACCACCATAAAATCAAAAAGCTTGTCATTATAGTTTTATCTATCATTTCAAATATCAAAGAATTTCTATCAAGGTATATCCAGTGCATTGAGGTCTTTCTCCATGTACTCTCTAAATGGCAGTCTTTCTTATATTATTTAGCTAGTAACAGCTGGACCATGTGAACATCCTGATGTATATTCAAGCTGAGCTCTGGGCCAGGGCAAAGAAGCCACATTTTAGAAATGTCACATAGATGTGATTTATTATCTGTGCCTCCAAATGCTGACCTTGTACCAAAGAGAACATTGCTGTTTCTTAGAGCATTTCTCTTCATTATGTTTTAACACTTGAGGTATAAGATAAAGACCCTAATAATGTAAAACAAGAGAAAACTCTTATCATCTAGAAATAAACTTGTGAAATCAAAAATATGTACTGAATGACTACTATGGTAAGCACACTTCTATAATAGACTTTTCTCTGGGGTCTGATTTATATCAGTTGAATC
Source organism: Montemys delectorum (assembly GCA_019843815.1). Taxonomy (NCBI): domain Eukaryota; kingdom Metazoa; phylum Chordata; class Mammalia; order Rodentia; family Muridae; genus Montemys; species Montemys delectorum. Next base: position 2,559 of record JADRCD010105846.1, on the reverse strand, counting down.
CGACTGCCTATGATTTTATTTAGATTACTCCATTTTTAAAAGAAAGTTTGATAGGCTTCAGGAAGTGCAGGGGAGTCACAGGACTGCAGAGACAGGAGTCTCTCAGCTTCCGAGGGACAGAGCTGGCTCAGCGATCACCTCTGCCCCCTCCCTGCGAGAAGAAGGCCTGCATCCTGAGCGGGCTTTAGCCCCAGGAATCAGCCGGGAGGCATACACCTCAGGAAGTGCAGGGGAGCCACAGGACTGCAGGGACTGGAGTCTCTCAGATTCTGAGGGACTGTGCTGGATCAGCGAACACCTCTGCCCCCTGCCTGCTAGGGAAGGACTTCCCCCTAAGGCCAGTTTCAGCCCAAGGACTCAGGTGAGATCCACCATTTTGTCTCTGGGGTCTTGCTAGGGCAGGACCAGCCGGGGGACATAGACCTCAGGAAGTGCAGGGAAGTCACAGGACTGCAGAGACAGGAGTCTCTCAGCTTCCGAGGGACAGAGCTGACTCAGCGATCACCTCTGCCCCCTCCCTGAGAGAAGAAGGCCTGCATCCTGAGCAGGCTTTAGCCCCAGGAATCAGCCGGGAGGCATACACCTCAGGAAGTGCAGGGGAGCCACAGGACTGCAGGGACTGGAGTCTCTCAGCTTCTGAGGGACTGTGCTGGATCAGCGAACACCTCTGCCCCCTGCCTGCTAGGGGAGGACTTCCCCCCAAGGCCAGCTTCAGCACAGGGCTTCCCTCCAGGACAAGCTTCAGACCAAGTACTCAGGCGGGACCAGCTGAGAGGCACAGGCCTCAGGAGTAGAAGGGGAGTTGCAGGGCAGCAAGGAAAGATCAAGCTCTAAGACACCAAGAACTTCTAACACCAGAGATCAAGAGATGGCGAAAGGCAAACGCAAGAATCCTACCAACAGAAACCAAGACTGCTTGGCTTCACCAGAACCTAGTACTCCCATGTCAGCAAGCCCTGGATATCCCAAAATACCAGAAAAGCAAGATTTGGATCTAAAGACATATCTCACAATGCAGATAGAGGAACTTAAGAAGGACATGAATAACTCCCTTAAAGAAATACAGGAGAAAACAGATAAAGAGATACAAGCCCTTAAAGAGGAAACAAAAAAATCCCATAAAGAATTACAGGAGATCACAAGTAAACAAATAGAAGCCCTTAAAGAGCAAACCCAAAAATCCCTTAAGGAATTGCAGGAAAACACAAACAGGTGAAGGATCTGAATAAAACCATTCAGGACCTAAAAATGGAAGTAGAAACAATTAAGAAATCACAAAAGGAGACGACCCTGGAGTTAGAAATCTTAGGAAAAAAGTCAAGAAACGTAGATGCAAGCATCACCAACAGAATACAAGAGATAGAAGAGAGAATCTCAGGGACAGAAGATAACATGGACAACATTGACAGAACAATCAAAGAAAATGCAAAATGCAAAAAGACCCTAACCCAAAACATCCAGGAAATCCAGGACACAATGAGAAGACCAAACTTAAGGATAATAGGTATAGAAGAAAGTGAAGACCTCCAACTTAAAGGGCCAGTAAATATCTTCAATAAAATTATAGAAGAAAACTTCCCTCACCTAAAGAAAGAGTTGCCCATGAACATACAAGAAGCCTACAGAACTCCAAATAGACTGGACCAGAAAAGAAATTCTTCCCACCACATAATAGTCAAAACACCAAATGCACAAAACAAAGAAAGAATACTAAAAGCAGTAAGGGAAAAAGGTCAAGTAACATATAAAGGCAGGCCTATCAGAATTACACCAGACTTCTCACCAGAGACTATGAAAGCTAGAAGATCCTGGGCAGATGTCATGCAGACCCTAAGAGAACACAAATGCCAGCCTAGACTACTATACCCAGCAAAACTCTCAATCACCATAGATGGAGAAACCAAAGTATTCCATGACAAAACCAAATTCACACAATATGTTTCCACAAATCCAGCCCTTCAAAGGGTATTAAATAGAAAACCCCAACACAAAGAGGGGAACTACATCCCTGAAAAAGCAAAAATGTAATCTTCCAACAAAACTAAAAGAAGATAGATGCATGAATGGAATGCCAGCTGTAACTACAAAAGTAACAGGAAGCAACAATTACTTTTCCTTAATATCTATCAACATCAATGGACTCAACTCACCAATAAAAAGACATAGGCTATCAGATTGGGTACGTAAACAGGACCCAACATTTTGTTGCATACAGGAAACCCACCTCAGTGACAAAGACAGACACTACCTCAGAATAAAAGGCTGGAAAACAATTCTCCAAGCCAATGGTCCCAATAAAAAAGCTGGAGTAGCCATTCTAATATCGAATAAAATCGACTTTCACCCTAAAGTGATCAAAAAAGATAAGGAGGGTCACTTTATATTCATCAAAGGTATGATCTACCAAGATGAACTCTCAATTCTGAACCTCTATGCACCAAATGCAAGGGCATCTACATTCATAAAAGAAACTTTACTAACGCTCAAAGCACACATTACAACACACACAATTGTAGTGGGTGATTTCAACACCCCACTCTCTGCAATGGACAGATCATG